>LOEQ01001106.1:211990-228693 GCA_001685075.1 Bramus lutescens | reverse complement strand
CAGAGGCCGACCGAGTACCCCTCCGCCCTTTACAGAGGCTGACCGGGTACTCCTTAGTCCTTTACAGAGGCTGACGGGGTACCCCTTAGTCCTTTACAGAGGCTGACGGGGTACCCTCAGTCCGTTATAGAGGCTGACTGGCAGAGAGACAATTTTACTCCCTTTTAATCACTGCACTTTTATCTGCAAGTCCTATATCAGGCCAACTGATGAGATAATTAAATTCATCACTTCATATTTTAATTTCTTAACCCCAAAGCGTATGGATTCTAATTATCATTTATCCTGAAGTTACTAAATGGTAAGTAAGCTAAATTATATAAAACCAAAGAAAATTATTCATAGTTGAGGTCTTCTTAAGCAGAGCTCTGAAGACAGCTCCTTCCATAAATTAGAAGCTTCACTTTGTGCCATAGTTTGAGGAATAAATCTTAGGAGATTATCATGTAAGACAAGAAAGAGATTCTTTTTGCAATTTTTAAATGTTACATAGCTCAGATGCCGCTTCTCGCTTTCTCCTCGATGATTTATTTTTAGATGCCCTAAGATGGCCTCAGATTTTTAGGCATTAAATGTTATTGATTTTTGTCCTCTCGCTTAACACAAACATGAATAATAGTCATTTGAAAATCCCAGGCAGCAACATCAAACACCAGGACAAGGACACCATTATTTTCTGCAGACATTTTTGTGCTAGATTTGTTAAACCTGTGAGAGCCCAGGCTAGGTTATTTTCCCATCTGCCCAAAGTCTCCCAGCAGGCCCAGGCATTGTCAGTTGACTGCAGGTGAGGAGGAAGAATGGAGGTCATACTCCAACTACAATAACTGATAGATGTTTCCCATTGATCTGCATCACAGACAAATGGAGACTCAGATGTCTATAGTATACAGAAAACATATCTGTGGAATAATTATTATCTCCGTGTCCATGATTTAATAATATTGATGATCCTTGCAAACTAACCAGGCCTCAAACACACGGGCTGCTTGCTTTGACTAAGGAGGGAGGCCTCTGCCCACGGTTCCCCTCACAGTGTGTTCCCTACAGAGGACTCTTAAAAGATTTGCATACTATTCAGCTCTGATTCTTTGCATGTGTGAAATAATGAATCCATTTCCCACTATGAGGCCTCCTTTACAATTCCAATTTCAGCTGGAAAGTCTTTGAGGAGATGATTGAACCTTATCGACTCCACGAAAGCCACAAAGATTTGACCACTGCTGAGAAATTAAAAAGAGAGAGTCCGTGGAAAATTACAGACGCAGAACTGGAAGCAGTCAAGGAAAAGGTAAGGACCTGTCTTCCCTGGTTTCCACTTTGCTGTCTAATTAGCGAAGAGGAAACAGCGGTTGATTTTTAAGAACCGATCCATCAGGTCAAGCTGCCTTCCTCAGCATCCCAGGAGCCCACATTTTCAGGGACATTTCGATCATATTACTGGATACAATCATTCAGAAAACATTTTCTTTTTTTTTTCTAGAAAGTAGCCTATTTTTAAGTTTAACAAAACAAGTTATTGGTCCATACTGTGAGGTCTCCTTTGAAATGTATTTTTATTAATCTTAAAATAATTCCTCATTAGGCATATAATGTGGATCAAGGTAAATTGACCCACAATTGAAACAATAACAAAGACCTATAACCTGATAAACATAGCAGTGAAAAACTAACCAGAGTATCTACAGAAATATATGATGCATTGGTTGAAATTATGAGTACAGATGTTGTGCCTAGGCTAACACGATAGCTCATGAGGTGGCCCGAGCTCAGTTCCCAGATCCCACTGTGGAGACAGAAAATAGATTCATAGAAAGCTGTTCTCCGACATCTATAAACACACTGTGGCAGCACTCACGCGCACATCATACATACACAAGAATAGTGAAATAGTGTGTGTGTGTGTGTGTGTGTGTGTGTGTGTCTGTGTGAGTTTCATCCGGCATCCACAGTGAGATGAATGTAAAATGATGACCTTTTCTAGACAGCGCAGTGGCCAGGAATTCTGGCACTCTGGAGGCTGAGGCAGGAGGCTCACAAACTCCCAGCCAGGCTAGGAGAACAGAGAACAACCGTAAGTTTCTCTCTGACCTGAGCGTCCATTGAAGTGGTAGGCAATAATATAATGCAAAGAACAGAAGTGAAGATTTAAGCACAAAACTCAACATGTTAGCTGGTCATTAAAGGACAAGGATCACATGAACTTGTAGAGGAAGAAAATATTAATCCCTTCCAGTAGTGGTGTAAACAGTGCTAAAAGAGAACAATAAATTGTGTGTGTGGTTAAGTACCCAGTCTTAACAGAGATATCGCATATAATTAAACAAGTCAGACATATGAACCTAGCTCTAAAGCAGTGAAATGCAAAAATAAGCATTAGTCTGAGCACCGTAAAATAATTTTCCAGTGACTTGATTGGTGGCTTTTTACTTTAAACTGTTATGCCCAGATCAGATCACAGAGTCCCCTCAAAACCAACTAGGAGACTGAGTCCTGTATGTAAGAGCAAAGAGCTTTTATTCTTACATAAATTTGCAAACTCGGATTCTCCATGTGTCCAACATATTGGAGCAATTGGAGAGCCCCAAGGTCAGATGGGGTTGTGTTTTTATAGAAGCAAAGGTAGAGGTGAGAGGTTCAGGACCTCTGATTAGCCGACATTTGTCTAAGGGTGTCCTGATGAAAAGCATGGATGTGTGCTGGCGGGTGATTCCATCTACAAAGGTTAGAATGTTAGGAATTTCCTTTTGAGGGTCTGTTCCTGGTGGTACCTGGGTAGTCTTAGTTTGTGGTCTTTCTTGAAACCAGGTATTGTCTTAGGGTAAACTACTGAGATTCAGGCCTCTATTGAGCTTGTCATGGCTGGGCCCTACAAAACCAGTACAATACTATTATTATCAGGGGGCTTAAAGGGAACAGGTTAGAGCACAACCTGCGTTCTTAGGCTACCAAAGAGATAGCAAGATTCAGTTGGTTTTCTCCAGATGAAAGCCGGCTTCCAAAACCCCCATTCTCATCTTTTTTATTTTTGCTATCTGTGCTGTTGTACACCCCTAGAGTCTAATAAGCCACCACACCACAGTGACAATCCAGACTCTTTACATTTCTTCAATTTCCTGTGAAGCTTTACAGTAAATCTTCGTTTTTAAAGTACATTCTATTTTTTCTTAGTAATGACTTTTAAAAGTCATCTCTTCTGCTTATTCATGACTTGAGGTAAGGCGATAACTTCTTGTTCATAATTCTGGTAGAGCCACGTTGAACTCAGTCTAAATACTGTCCACAGAGTTACCGCCAAGTCCGGCTGAATGAGCTCTTACAGGAACATTCGAGAGCCGCCAACCTGATCGTGCTGTAAGTGTCGCCGGCGTGGTTGCCTGGTGGGGAGAAGGGAAAGGCTGAGTGGGCTGATTGGAATGAAGGTCCAGGACTCCTCCAGTGGGAGGAGATAAGTTGGAGCGTGTGGGAGTTTAGGCAGTGAAGGAAGACAATTGTCACTCTAAGACAGGGATGACTGAGTTCTGTCAACTTCAACAGGACATGGTTGGACTTGCTAGTGGTTCTACAACAGCTATGAGGCCAGGAGCATGTGTCCACGGACTGAAGCTACCCTATGGTCCCATATGACCAGGTTCCAGAAGCCTAAAGCTCGGAAATCCCTCCCAATAGCCCAAGCAGGCCACAGGGCTCAGAAGCATCTTCCCTTGATGGGTGCCCCTGAGCTGTGTGTGTACACAGCTGATTTCCTGAGTGGGTACTTCTGAGCCATGTGTGTCATGGCCGACAGTGTGGGAACAGATCACCATGAGTTTTTGTGTTTTCGTTCTTTCTCCCAGGAACCCACCAATGTTAGGAGTATACCCACTGAAAGTATTACTCATGTAATGGAGATTGGTGCCAAAATGGGAAAATGTCCAGCTATTTTATTTTTACCCTATGAACTGACCTATATATGAAAATATATGTATCTTCCAGCATGGTGTGGCCTGGAGGACTGCCACTTCTAATACACCCCCCAAAAAAAAAATTCTCAGAAGATATTGGAAGGAAGAGTAACTTTCTCCATAGAGCAAATTTTTTGTTTATTAAATTCTCTGTTTAAAAAAATCAGAAGTTATAATTTTATTTTGCCTGTACAATGACTAAGCCATTTTTTCTCATTTATACATGTTTGTATTATCTGAAGAATACATCAATTTAATTTCTGTATTTAAAATAATTGCAGTGTTCTCGTTTGAGGGGGATATGACAAACATTTCAGGCTACCAGTTATTATTAATTTGGAAGCGCAGATAATGTCCCTTCCCACTGTAATTTTTCTCTTTGCTTTTAATTTGTCTTCCATGCCGTCAGGAGCCTTCCAGTGGCGAGAAAAGGATCTATATCGGATTTGCTGTACATGGCGTGGTTGGAAATTCTGACCAAGAACCTGCCTCCTGTGTTACTGGTTAGAGGAAATCACAAAAATGTCCTGACATTTTACTCCTAAAGAGTGAAAGATGAGAAATGTTGCATCTTGACAGCTAAATATGAAACACATCTGGTACTTTGTGTTCTAAAACCTTATCTACAGATGTATAAACCTCCGGAGACTAGTCTACCTGATTCTACATAAATGTTGTCTTTTAAAAAAGAGTTATTACTAATGAGAAGTTTCCCCATTAGTTTAAGGGACATCAAAGGCCATGCCGCTCCTAGAGAAACACTTTGTTGTAGTTGCTGATAAAGGTGAAATTAATAAAACCTCGCTGGCATGCTAATCTGGATGTGAGCTCCACGCAAACCTAATCTCATTTCTATGGAGTCTGCATGGCCCGGCGCGGGGCCTCAGGCCCACAGCAGGCTGTCCATAAGCATTTATTGATGGGCTGGTATGGGGACGGCAGGTGGCAATCACAGGAAAAGACCTTGCTGGGTCAGCACCCCCATTCTGCTTGGCCTCCTGAGAGGCTTATGAAGATTTAAAAATCAATAACTGAAAACTTAGTGAAGGACTGGAGTCTACGGAATGTTCAAAGCAGTTAGCTAAATAAGGTTTATTTAATGTGGCAGATAATGTGCTTACAAGCGATGGTTGATAGCACAGGGCTTGCGTTTGCTGCCGGCTGAAGGTATTTTAGAGAGGCAAGTAAGAGACACATGTTCCACTTAAATGAAATCCAGTCGATTCTTAACATAGAGATTTCAATTGTCTTCCCTACTACATGCTTTTAAATTTCTATCTTAATACTACTTTGCTCATTTTTTCTCTAATTAAGTGGTTTGCATAGATGAAATCAAAATAAATGTGTCATTGAAAAATAATCTCATAAATTTTCCATCTACTATTAAAAATACATCCAGACCATACATTTATTTACTTTCTATAGTTCTTATATGGGCTTTAGAGAATATCAAGACATAAATGAAGAAACTTGTAAAATTTAAGAATACAGGTAATGATTCTTCTTCTTGATAGTGTGTCTATAATATTTAATCACAGAAAAAATTGTTTATCTGATAAATGGCTTGTTTTTGTTTTGTTCTGTTTTGCTTTTTTCTTGCCATATTTTGACTATTCTAGGGAAACATGTGGGGGCAAATTGACCTGAAATAAAATCGTTAAAATGTGTTTGCTTTGACAAAGTGGTGTATTTTACTTTTCTGTGATTGAAATGAACGACACTGTGGCATGGTACATAGGCATGAGCCTGAATAGAATAGCGCATCCCGTGGCCACACCTGCAGCTTGTTTAAAGCTGGGGTTCAGGGTGAGTGTTTCTAGGCCTAGCTGTACTCAGAGGTTGGTAGAAGACCAGATGCAAGATCTGGACAGCTGGTGTCCCTTGCCCACCTATGCTCAGCTCACCCTACGGATCTGAAGCTTAAATGACTAGTGACCTGGTGAAAATGACCCTGCTTCCTCTGAAATACTAGAGCAGGTCTCAGGGAAAGGCAAGAAGTTTATCAATGAGCAACACATCCTCCTCACAGTGAACCTTTGGGGGTGGAGGAGCCTGGAAGTGGAGCAGGGGAACAGTGGAAACAGTAATGTGGGGACTAAGGATTGGCTTGCCCAGCAATCTGGAACTGGAATGTTCCTTCAAAGTAGCCCAGGACCCGAGGAAAGTGTCTGGGCTTTGTGCTCCTGCATGGTGTAGGCACTGGCTGTGGACTGTCCAGGAGGGGGTGGGAACTTTTCTCTGAAGGGGCTGAGAGCAGAGGGCTGTCTACAGCAAGCTCTTCATTAACGAGTCTGGGAAAGGGCATCACCGTCTCTGCCAAAGGGAGTATATAACTATAGCTAATTAAACAAACAAACAAACAACAACCCTCTCTTCTCAGATTGGTCTGAGCTCAAGTCTCTATTTACTAATGGAGCTCCTTCCTTAGACACTAAGGGATAGGTCAAGTCTACGTTTATTAGTTCGGGGTGATTTTTTAATTTTTTTATTGGACAGATAGGATAATACAGTTCAATTTGAATTCAAACTCCTTCAAATGACCTTGAACTGCTTCTCCTGCACCTGCCTCCCAAGCCCTGGAATTCCAGTCCTGCACCACCACATTTAGTCTATTGTAGTGCTGGGGCTAGAACCCAGGGCCTCATGCATCCAACGCAAGCCCTCTAGCAACTGAGCTACACCCCGGCCTGCCTTGCCAGGCCTATGTTTAAAGGTTCACTGACCAGATCTGGACTCTTTTCCTGCTTCACAGGCCTGCTTTCATCATCAGACAACTGTTTGAAGACACTGAGAACACAGACAGATCTTTACAGTCTTCTAATTATTAGAAAGGGGTAAAATTACCCCCCAATGACTAACATTTGATCTCAGTATCTCCCTCTACTTCTTCTAGTCTATTTCTGTCTCACATCAGTTTGCTTTTGATTGCTTAAAATATGTTCTAAGTCTCTGTGGTGAGAAAAACATTGCTCCTCAAAGATGTCCACACACTAGACATCTAGATACCTAGGATCGGTATGTCTATTACTTCTAGTGGCAAAGAGACTGCATGCATGGCTCATGTGTAAGCTAGAGCTAGGAATAATATCCTGGTCAGTCTGGGTAGACACACTGCAGTTACAAGGACATAGGGGAGAGCCAGTCTAGGGTGTGGCCAGAGAACCAAAGAGATGAAGATAACAGCGGAACTCCATCTGCTGCTCAAGCTCTGAGCACAAAGGGAGGAGGGTCTAAGGTAGGGAAGGAAGGAGAAGGAACACATGGCTTTCCCCTCTAGAACTTCTAGAGAGAAAAGCAATTTTTTAATGCCCTGTTATATTTAGGTTATTGCTAACTGAGTTAGACTTTTGACCTAAAGATTACTTTTAAAGACCGTGTGTCTTAGCTAGGATTTCTGTTGTTGTGAAGAAACAGTGTGACCATGGCAACTCTTACAAAGGAAAACATTTAACTGGGGGGTGGGGGGCAGTTGCAGTTTCAGAGGTTTAGTTCATTATCATCATGGCGGGAAGCATGGCGACTTGCGGGCAGACATGGTGCTAGGGAAGTAGCTGATTATCCTACGTCTTGGCTTGCAGGCAGCAGGAAGTAATCTGTGACACAGGGTGGTATCTTGAGAATGTATGGGACCTCAAGGCTCACCTCCACAGTGACGCACTTCCTCCAACAAGGCCATACCTACTTCAATAAAGCCACACTTCCTAGTAGTGCCACTCCCTTTAGGGGACATTTTCTTACATACTACCACAGACTGTAGTACTTTGTTGTACCAACAGATTCAAGGTTGCTGAGTGTGGTACTGCAGTCTGTAATCCCAGAATGAGGTGGGAGCAGGAAGATCACGAGTTCAAATTCTTCCTCAGGAAGTTCAAGGCCAGCCTGGACTTTGAGAAACCCAGTCTCAAAACAGTAAAATGAAACAAAGGAAACGCAGAAAAGACAAAGCAATGTGAAGCTATCCAGAAACTCACTAGCACATTTGAAATTTTGTCAATTTTCCCTTAGGAATGCCAGTTTGACTTAGATCTTGCAACATCTTTACTTCAAGTGAGCTATACAGACCTCTTGGCCTTTCTTCCTTCTCTTCTTCTTCTCCTCCTTCTTCTTTTCTCCTCTTCCTCCTCCTTCTCCTTCTTCTTATAGCTTTTCCACTTTACAAATTCAATTCATTTGCTGGTCTAGGTCACCCATGTCTGCAAAGCCTCTCCTACTTCAAAAATATCACATCCCATCATGAGACTCAGCTAAGCCACTAAAGCCCTCCAAAACAGTCCCAAGGTCCCTGCTGAAGCAACTTCCTTTTTACTGTGAACATCAACCTTTCTGGCCTTGTGAACTGGGATCAAACACAGGTTCTCTCAGTCTCCTCAGTCACCCCATCCTTCCCTTATGGACGTCTCTTCCCTGATATTTACAGGGACCTCAGATGGAGATTGCCAAGCGTTCCTGATGGTTCTACTTAGCCAGTAAGTCAATGTCTGATTACCGCCTTTATCTTAAGGATGTGGGGGTCATTGCTCAGGTTTTCTGCCTCCACCACAGTTAGATGGATTCCATCTGTTCCCATGTCCCACAGCCTCAGAAGCCAGGCTGATACGAGCTTTTTTATTGCTTGTTTACAAGTCTTCCCTAATTGGAGCAGTGTTTGTCTCCTGTGCCAGACCTTTTTAAGGCCCCCAACTGCATGTCAGATCCCAGATTTCCCATTTTCTCTATTATAGGTCTGACAGACATGAGGGTTACTTTCTATCCCTGCTGCCATGTTTTCCTCCCCCACTCTCCTATTCTTCCCATGAGCTCCAAGTTCTTGGACCCCAGGAAACGCTTCTTAGCATGGATCTAACTTACACTCTTCTCCTATTAGCCCCAACCGTGAAAAGTGACAAACCAACACTTCTGCCTTCTCCTCTCTTTTAGCTAATTTACCTGCTAAATCAGAGGTGAACACAAACACAGAGGACACTAGCTGCATCTCCCTTTCTCATGTGCTTCCTCCTGCTAAGCAGCCACCTCGGCTTCAGCTGAATCACTTCTTACACCTAACCAGGACCAAGCAATCACACATCCCCAACGCATCTTTGGTTTTGCCATTTCTCCGTTTGGGTACTTAGTATGTGTAAAAGACTTTCCCAGGTAGACAAAACACACACACTCTGTGTGTGTATGTGTGTGTGTCTGTGTGTATATGTGTGCCTGTGTTTGTGTCTCTCTGTCACTATATGCCTGTCTCTTTCTCTGTGTGACTCTCTGTCTGTCTCTATCTGTCTCTCTATCTCTGTCTCTTTCTCTCTTTCTGTCTCTGTCTCTCTCCCTTTCTCTCTCATTCCCCCAGAAAGGGAACCCAGGAAAGATGAAAGTAACAATTGACCAAAGTCCAACTTCCTGAAAACTATTCAACTGTTACTGGGTTGCTATCAAGAGTAAGGTCTAGCGTGTACCCACAGCAGTAGGGAAGACTCAGGAACATTTGCAGCACTGACGATCCCACCCCGACACAGGTGACACCTCATGGAAGCTGCAACCTGGGAGCTCTTTGCACAACTTGCAGGTAGCTCAACAAGTCTGAGGAATTCCTCAACTCCTGAGATGGCTGGAGCTCAGCATGGCTGCTCAGAGTTTGGACCCTGCACACCCCCTGTCCCAGTGGTTGCTTACAGTTTCTCAAAGCTGAGAGGCCTTCAAGTTTCCACTTTCTCAGAAGTGCCTTTTTGCTTTGTTTTGTTCGCTTGTGTTTCTTTACCCCCCCACACACACACACACAATGAAGACAGGGAAGCTTAGACTCTTTCTTGGCTTTCTTTCCCCTCAGCAAAAGCCATTCTCTCACTTTCAGGCCTCTTCCTACCAAGAAACCAAGACAACCTCCCTCATCTTTTCCTTACCAGGCAACCTCCTCCTCTTCCACCCTGGGAACTTGGCGCTGAGTCTATTAAAGGAATCCTTCTCTTGGCTCATGGCTCACTTCTCTCTAGTTTACTTGACAGTTGATTTGTCCTAAAGTCTAGTTTTCCACTCTATGGGGAAGGCAGAAACATCTAGTGAATGGCAAAGAGATGCTGTTCCCATCACAGCAAGTGAGGAGGAAAGGACAGAGCCAGAAGAAGGGGCCAGGGCGAGAAACACCTCCAAGAATAGTGGACTACTTCCTCTCAGATTAATTACCACCTCCCCAAAATGACACTGAATTATGAATTGATCAGTGGATTAATCTCTGAATCGAGCAGAGTCTTCATGATGCAACTGTCTCTCAATGGATGGATCCAAGAGCTAGAAACCAAGTCTTCAATACATAAGCTTTTTAGGGGAAACTTCATACCCATACCATGTGATCTTCCTGAGGGAAAGTTAGGGGGACAGATAACAGGGGAAGTTAAAGCGGCTCTCTGAGGTGACTGCTTCTTGTTCCCAGAAGTCATTTGGAGGAGAAACCAAGGAAGGCGAGGGGGTTTGCTTCCTGGTCTCTGCTGTGTGAAGAATCACAGACACAAGCTCCTGCTGCCATGAACGGAACTTCTCGGCTTTGCCTCTATTATGCCATGATGGACTGGATCTGGAGGTGTGCCTCTAATAAGCCTGCCTTTTCTCAAATTGCTTCTGTCAGGCGTTTTGGATTCAGTAACAGAAAAGCAATGAATACAGAAGCAGGGGCAGAGGGAAATGCCTTCAGTTGGATTTCTGTACTATAGCCCCCCTTTCTGCTGTTTTCTGTCCTGGTGTAGGAGACCATTCCATCTTTATAAATAATACACGTGTGTTTGGGGAAGTCAGGGTAATCCGAAATGACATCTAAAACTATTATTCATTCCTTCTACCTTGACTCAAATTGAAAATTCGAGTGAGTTACAAACGTTGCATGAAGGGTGTCGAGAAAAATGGTAAAAGAAAAATAAAGTCTGCCCCAGTGTCAGATGGAACCATATAAAGACGCTCTGACCAGAACCCAGTCAACAGAGATGGCTACATTCTAAAGTTAATTTCATAGCTCAATAAGAAAGTCCACTGAGGAAGGAAGACATGCTGTGAAGAAGCATCATGAGCCAGGGAAGGCAAAGAAAGCCCACGGTTCCTCAAGGGCATTGCAGCTCAGTCCTTCTAACCCTTCTCCATTAATAGCTCCTCATTTGGACTTTCCCTTTGCATCCGACAATAAGTTTAACTTCAGCCTCCGGGTCCCACTCAGTGGCTGATGGGGCATCTTTTGTGACTTGTCTTGATTATCTCCATTCAGTTTACTTGAGAAAGCAGTAGACGCTTGGGATGCTGTTTATTAATAAAATTATATCACAAAATTCTTGCTGCGGCTCACGTATTTAAGGTGATGATATCTCCACCAAAATGTTCGGCACAGCAGGTTTGGTAGAGCTGGGAACAGTGATTAAAGGTTAAAGGATTCTTTCTAGGGTGTGATGAACCCACAAAATTCTCCAAAATTAAATCCCAAAGCAACGGTCTCTGAATAGGATGAGCAACCAAAGGGCCCTGAAGTCTGGACCGAGCTTTAGCCAAGCTCTCTAGTGACTTTCCTGTGTACTTTCCTTCTTAAAGCTGTCATTTTTTTACACTATTTCCTTCAGAAGAGCTAACTGATGCCTTAAAATTAGATAATAGTAACTCATCTGTGAACTACAATTACAGAGATTGTGTCTCCTGACACGTCTGCATAATGTAGAATCAGCTTTTCATGATGACCGCCCTCATTAAGTTAGATTGAGTATTCAGTATATTCAAGAGAACGTCACACTCTCAGATTTTATGATAAGTATTCTATCCCCACCAACTTCTGCAGCACAATGAGGCAATAATTTGTGAGTCAGTTCAAATAATTTTACAGCAAGATATACTTGTGTAATTAGCTTCCAGGCCACTTAACTGCCGGTCAGTCTTGTGTCAATCTGCAGAACTATTTCTCCTTAAGATGCATTTATTTTTCTGAGTGTGCTGCCTACATGTATGTAAGTTCACTGCATGTGTGTTTGGTGCTTATGGGGGTCAGAAGAGGGTATTTGATTCCCTGGAATTGGAGCTATGGATGGTTGTAAGCCTTTGTGTTCCCGCTTGGAAGTGAACCCAGGTTCTTTGCAAGAGCAGCCAGTGCTCTTAGTCATTGAGCCATCTCTCCAGCCCCTCCTGAGCTATTTGTATGTTCAAGATCCCTGTGCTTGTCTCAAGGAATCAAAACCCTGTGTGTCTGTTCATTGTGTTCTTCATGAGGGCCTCATAGGAATATTCGTATGTGGTTGCTACATTATACACTAATAAAATATTTTCAAATATGCCTGCACACACTTCTGGGGGAGCAAAAGTCACACTGAGAAGCTTCCCAATGGTATTATTTTGTAGGTGTGTGTGTGTGTGTGTAGGTGTGTGTGTTTATGTGTGTGTGTGTGTAGGTGTGTGTATGTGCGCATGCGTGTGTGTGTGTGCGCGCGTGTGTGCATGTTTGTGCGTGTGTGTTGGCCAGAGGTCAGTCTCTGGTGTCATTTCTCAGGAGTCACTCACCTTGTTTGTACAGACAGGGTCTCTCATTGACCTGGAACTCACTGACTAGATAATATGGCTGCCCAGGGATCCCCAGAGTTCTGTCTGTCTCTGCCTCCCAGTGCTGTGAACACAAGTGCACAGCACTACACCTTACTTTTTATGTGCATAGTGGGTGTCAAATTCAGGTCCTCTCATTTGTATGGCAAATGATCTACTGAGCCACCTCTCCAGAACCCACAATGGTGTATTGGGCCAAAAACTTAAAAATGGTACATTAGCAAAATTAAAGCATTCAGAAGTTCTGGACGAATGGTTTTCATTAACATTATATATTATATTTTTATTTATGCTTCCATGTCTGTATTGCCAGTTCCCTTTCTAGCTCCCCTATCGTAACCATCTGTTTACAGAAGCACTCTTCCCACCCCCCCCCACCCCCTGCCTGCCTTGGATTTTGTTCCATGGTGGAAAGGCCTCCGGAACAGAAGCAAAGAAACACATTTCAATTTTACTGTCGTTGTCCTAAGTGACCTTGTGTTTTCTTGGCATCCATGTCTGAACTTCACGAACTTCCATGAACTTCAGCATGAGAAACCAAGTTGCTGTGGCCCGTTTGGGATGTTCTAAATTCAGACAATAAGGACAGTCTTCCATCACTGCCTTTGTTGCTTCTATTCCTGCATTATCTAGTAAGATAGACTCCCACCCGGGAGGAATGCAACAGTTTTCAAACCCCCCAGGTCTGAGAAAGCTTCTCTATGAAGGACCCTCACCTCAGGAAGTTGGAGAGGAGAACAGTGACAGTGGCCAGAGGTCTGAGACTCTGGAAGAAGATGAAAAAAGCGATAAATGTTAGTAAATGCATTGGTTTGGATGCATTAGTGATAAACCCCCAGTCACTAACAATGCATCAGTGTCTAATTAAGAAAAGTAACTTTAAAATCACTTATACTTGGTATAATTTAGCCAAGAGTGAGGCCAGATTTGAATTCTCTATTTTCCTTTCCCTGTGCCTTTGTCATTCTTTATCTATTGCATGGGTCTGAACCTGTGGCTGATTGGGCACTGTCTGGTGAATCTTACCCTGTGCCTGTGTCTGTCTGTATGTTTATGCCCCCAACAAAGGGCCTTGCTCTCTCTTTTACACAACAGCACAGAAAGCTTACATGGAGGAGGGAATGGGTGGTACTTTGCAGAAATCTTTAACAGTTTTACAAGGGATTAAGTCAACCAACTCAGATAACAAACATATCAAGCAACATCCATGCGTTGTTTTCAACACTTTGGCTATGGTGGTATGGTGTGGGAGGTCCTTCTGTCTATGTGTTGCTTTGATTGGTTAATGAATAAAGAGGAGAAAATCTGAAAGAAAAACCAAGTCTCTTCTTAAAATGCTGTGTTTGTTTGTTTCATTTGGAGACAGGGTCTCACAGTGTAGACCTGGCCATCCTGGAACTGGCTCTATAGGCTAGGTTGGCCTCAAACTCAGAACCTGTCCCTGCCTCTCAAGAGCTGGGATTAAAGGTATGTGCCATCATACCTGGCTCTTCTTAGATTTTTTTTTAAGCTTGAAGCACAGGAATTTGAGAAGGATCAGAACCGCACCTGAGGATGCCCAGGAGGAGGAAGGGAGGGAAAGCAGAGAGAGGGTGCAGCCTGTGGAAGGAGCAATCCCACAAGGGACCATCCATCAATTCTAACATGAAGGACCCTGATTCATTTACCAGTCATCTTAGCACCGGAGAGCATGGGCGGCGGCAGGCTTGGTGTTGCCATTGGGGTCTTCTTGGGACACATAGAAACCTGTGGAGAATGCTGGAAGAACAAGGATTCTGGCACCAGAACATCTGAGGTTGGGCGGCAAACTTCGCCCGCCAAGCTCCTATTTGATCCTCAAGTTTCTAGCTGCCACTGGACATCTGCAATTAAATTAGTCAGCGGAACTGATGGCTGAGTCCTGATAAAAATAAGCTTGGGTGGGAGATACCTCGTTCTTCTTAAGTACGGTAGCTTGGACTGAAAGTCGATGTTCATTTTAGCTGTATCTCCACTGCCATTAACAATGACTTGTCGCATTTCCCCCTCAGAATCCCGACACTCCTTTTCAGGTGGCTAATGGCCCTTTCTCTGTTCAGCCGAAAATGACCCAGAGGAAAAGTGATCACAGTCAACACTTTCTATACCCAAATTAACAAAGGGTGTACGTAAGGGCACTGTCATGGTAGTGGTATTATAAGGCAAGCAATACTTTTGTTGGAATAAAACAGCCAGCTAAGCACTTTGAAGCATTCATGACGTTATATGACTTTTGCTAATCTGGAAGATAAGATATGAGCTCACACACCAGAGCTAAGTGACAAATAAATGATAGAGTGAGTGTCATGGAAGATAAGATGGGAGCAGGGGTCACTCCTGGTTGTAAATGTCTTGAGTGAAGAGAAATTTTGATCTGGGACTAGGAGAAGAGAGCTGTAATTATTACATGATCAGAGAAGCATGGATTCAAACAATTTCTCATGGGAACTCTCTTCAGAAACTACTAGAAAGGACTCCAGCAAAAACGAAGGAACAAATTAAGAGCCAGGCACTTGATTTGTGGAACCATGCTTCAGGATGAGCGGGAACGACCTTGAAGGCACAAGACACCCCAAGACCAAGCTCTCAGCACAAAGATGACTTACTTGCCTCAGAGGGACAAAGGGCTGCCTCTGAATAGAGAGGAGACAGAAGTAGTCTGTAGGCAAATGGCAGTTTATTAAGGTAAAAGGTGAAATTCCTCTTAGGATGAGTTGGCTAATTTTGATTGGACATGTTAATCAGAGCAGCCAAAAGGGGGCTTTTGATTGCTGGACTTCAAGACTTTGATAGCTGAACCTTGGTAGTCAACCTCAGGAGGAGAAAATGGTCAAATGAAAGAAAAGACCTTGGTAGCCAGCTTTAAGAATGCAAGAGAATAGGGGGTGAAGGGTAAAGATGACATCCTCAGGGCTGTGTTCACCATGCTCAGGCCTGTGTTCTCCATGCTCAGGCTTGTGTTTGCCATGTTCAGGCCTGTGTTTGCCATGCTCAGGCTTGTGTTCGCCATGTTCAGGCCTGCGTTGGCCATGCTAAGGCCTGCGTTCGCCATGCTCAGGCCTGTGTTCGCCATGCTCAAGCCTGTGTTCGCCATGTTCAGGCCTGCGTTGGCCATGCTCAGGCCTGTGTTCACCAGGCTCAGGCCTGCTAGAGCCACTTCAACCACCACAGACTAGAGCCAGACCATGGAAAAGGACACCCTGGGGGAAATTATAACTGAGAAAGAACTAAATGTGTGTTTCCTGTAGCATGTTTGGAGAACAATACAAAAAATGATGGGCAAATTAGATGTAGCTCCTATAAAACAATTGGCTTAAGAGCACTGTGGTTTTCAAAGCATCATACTGTTTATCTTGGTAATGAATGATAGCTTGAGTCAGGACAAAGGTCTTTCAAGGGAGGACCTGCTCAAACGTTCTCATTAAATATTCCCAGGACTGGTGTTTAGGACAATGTTAAAAGAATTATCCTAATTCAGAAGGTAAGCTCTGTATCATTTTAAAAGATATGTCAATACATAATCTAGAGATAGGGAAAGAAATTCCAGCACAAAAAGCCCACACGATAGATAGGGGCCTTGCCCTTAAGGAGTAAGACTTGGAGTGGGCATGTGCAGAAGCTTAGGGAAGGCACCATACCTGTCTCTTATTCTGAAGAGTAATATACGGGGAAAAAAGCCTTCAGTTAAAATTTAGAGGCACCTTGATCCTCAAGCAGCAGGCAGAAATGGACACTGGGCCTGGAGTGAGCTTTGGAAACTTACCGTGTTACACCAGGAACATAAAAGGCCAGTCAAAGGATATATGGGCCTTCCCTGATGGATTCTGAATCTAATCAATAAGTAGTCAATAGACAAGAAAAATATACATGTATAGACTGTAGTACAAGAAATGTAAATAGAAAAAAATATTCCGGTAGTAAACAGTTGTGAGGGGAGGTGGGGCAACAACTTAAGTTTTTTCAGAATGGCCTCCTAGAGATAAATTGAGTTTTGCTGGGGCCAAAGCTGGGTCTAGAAATGGTTAGAAAAACACCATGAGGGGCTGGAGAGATAGCTCAGTGGTTAAGAGCATTGCCTGCTGATGTAGGAGGGTCATCTGTCTATGTGTTACTTTCATTGGTTAATAAAGAACCTGCTTTGGCCCTTTTATAGGACAGCAGCTTAGATAGGTGGAGTAAACAGAACAGAATGCTGGGAGAAAG
>LOEQ01001106.1:159251-169905 GCA_001685075.1 Bramus lutescens | reverse complement strand
TTTGTGTATTGTTATTTCGGGGTATAAGCTAGCCGTGCAGGAGCTGGGCTGGACAAAAAGCAGGGCCTGCTCCCTCATTACTACACCTGAGGGAACAGCTTTCCAGGGTGCACAGATCCTTTCCTGTGGGAGATGCTGTCCTGGGGGCATCCGGCTCTGTTACTAATAAATTGCAGTGGGCAAAGGTAGGTGTTTCACCCAAGAACTCTGTTCAGATGTTTGCATCTCCTGAAAGCAGGAAATGGGGCTAAGCTCCCACTAAAGTAGACCTGTCTGTCCAGCACAGTTCCCAGATCACTGTCATGGAAAAGCCACTGAAGAACTTCAGAGAACAATCAGTTTCTCAGAGCACCTTGGGCACACTCTCAGGACTGACTTATATAGAACTCGAAGACTTCCAACTCTTCCTTGTGCACAATTTTGTCTCTTTCCAAAGTAGGTTTTTTGTTTGTTTGTTTGTTTGGTTGATTGATTTTTTATTTTTGTTTTTTAAAATTAGTTTTAAGTAAGATATGTGAATTATTTTCCTACTTTTCTATTTTAACAAACTGTCACTTGTTCCTGATTTCACTATGTGGGAGCAGAGGCCTTAGAGGTTTTAGAACATTTCTCCATATCTATCATTCTGCACAAAACTCAAGTCCAAGTGAACCAAAGATCTCCACATAAATCCAGTTACGCTGAGCCTGATAGAGGAGAAAGTGGGAAATTGTCGTCAACACATTGGCACAAGATACAACATCCTGAATAAAACACCAGTAGTAGCACAGACACTAAGACTGACAATTAATACATGGGACCTCATGAAACTGAAAAGGCAAAAGACACTGCCAATAGGACAAAATGGCAGCCTAAGAATGGGGAAAGATCTTCATCAACTCCACTTCTGACAGAAATGATCTCCAAAATATATCAAGAACTCAAGAAATTAGACATAAAAACCTAAATCATCCAACTAAAAAGTGAGGTACAGACCTAAACAGAGAATTCTCAATAGAAGAATCTCAAATGACAGAGAAACATCTAAAGAAATGTTCAACATCCTTAGCCATCAGGGAAATACAAATCTGAAGGACTCTGAGATTCCATCTTACACCTGTAAGAGTGGCTACGATCAAAAACAAAAATGACAGCTCGTGCTGGAGAGAATGTGGAGCAAGGGGAACACTCACCCATTGCTGGCAGAGGTGCAAACTTTTATAGCCACTTTGGAAATCAATATGGCAATTTCTCGGAATTTGGAATCAATCTATCCCAAGACCCAGCTTTACCACTCTTGGACATAGACCCAAAGGATGCTCAATTATGCCACAAGGACATTTACTCAACTGTGTTCATAACAGCTCAGGTTGACAGGCTTACACAGCAAATGCCTTTACCTGTTGAGCCGTCTCACCAGCCTAACACTTGTGTTTTTCAATGGGAAAGACCATTCTTCAAATAATTCTGCATTACTTTTAGGCATGCATTTTTCTTTCTGTTCAAGAGCAGCATAGTATCCTGTCTGGCCTCCTGGTCCTGGCCTAGAAACTGAATCTCCATGTCTAGAGGAGTTAGAAGAGACGTCAGAAAGCCTCTATTCTGAGTCCGGCACTGTAAAGGGAACCTGTCCTCACTGCTCTCTGTCTGTCACAGTTGCTTTCAAACATCTCCTGGGACAACCATGTTTTCTCTAGTCTCCAAGGCGCTTGCCCAGAGGAGATGGATTTATTCTCACAGGTGAGCAAGGCAGGAAAACTGGGTACATTCAAATTCATTCACTATTTCATTCTTACATTCATTTATTCTCCTGCGAATATATTCTGAGCATACTCATGCTTTGTGCTGGCACCAAGGGCAGAGGTGGCCAAAAGTAGATGTGATCTGCCTCAGGAAGGCCCTTTGGGAGAGAGACGGAAGCTAGCTTACTGCACAGTTTACAGCTGTGATGGGTGTTAAGGGGATAGGGCTGACTGTAGGGAGAAGGAACCTAGACTGGGGGTCATTTGGTATTTCCTAAGATTCATTCTTTTCTCCCATTACTCGAAGGAAGAATGACATGTGAACGCATCGATTAGAATCTCATGAAGTAACTATTCAGCATTGATGAGATTATGGCTCCAACCTCATTGGTGGAGCAATGGAGGAGTCATCATTAGATAGCGATATTGGGAGGTGGTGGAGACTGAAAGACAGAGTCTACATAGAGTAAGACGGTTGATAGGGCATGGTCTGGGAAGGTGTGTTCTCCATAGAGTAAGACTGTTGGTAGGGCATGGTCTGGGAAGGTGTGTTCTCCATAGAGTAAGACAGTTGGTAGGGCATGGTCTGGGAAGGTGTGTTCTCKATAGAGTAATATGGTTGATAGGGCATGGTCTGGGAAGGTGTGTTCTCCATAGAGTAAGACAGTTGATAGGGCATGGTCTGGGAAGGTGTGTTCTCCATAGAGTAAGACAGTTGGTAGGGCATGGTCTGGGAAGGTGTGTTCTCCATAGAGTAATATGGTTGATAGGGCATGGTCTGGGAAGGTGTGTGCTCTCTGATCCTCACTCTTGCTTTCTCTGCTTCCTGCTGCTAGAACATAGGCAGCTTTCCTCTACTTTCCCCTTCTCCATGAGGAACTCCCTCACCCAGAACCAGAAACTCAGGAACAATTAACAGGGAACTAAAATTCCCTAGTCAATGAACCAAAACAATTTTTTCTTCTCTTAAGTCGATTTCTCTCAGGTAGTTTCACAGCAAGAAAATACAACTAACACAATTCTTCTAACTAAAGCCCTTGGAAGTCCACTAAAATACAACTAACACAATTCTAACTAAACCTTTGGAAGGCCACTTTGGAAATAAAGAGGGTAGAGGAGAATAGAGACCCAAGGTGGTTGTTGGGTTTCATATGTGAGTCAACATGGTTAATGTCAAGCACAACTCACTGGGAAGAAGCTAGGGCACTAGAGATGATTAAAATATGGCCTCGTGAATTCACAGATAGCATGGGGAACATCTGGATGGTCTCAGGGTGGGCAGTGGGGGCAATAGGATTCGAGCCCAGAGTGCCAGATCTCAGGGTTAGACATGCTCCATTCGAGGAAAATCCCTGGATGAGTCACCAGTACTGCCTCCCAGGGGTTGGGTTGTAACTGGGGAGTCTTTTAGTCCTCCCCCACTGGACTCCACCCTGGCAGTTTCTTTGTGGATATGCCACACGGGCAGCTTTGGATCCTACCTTTGGCATGGTGGCTTGCTATTTGCCTCCTCTTAGCACCCCTGTGCCATTCACTGCAGACGGTGGGTTTTCCTCCGTGTTACCTGTTCCTTTTTTTTGGACCCATAGTCTTAGCTCTGATTTCTTCATCCATTCTTTGGTTCTTGACCATAACTCAAATCTCACCTTGGTTCAAATAGTTTCCATCTGTATTTGTGGTTGGGAGCTGATACTGTTTCACTGTGATGGGCCTTTATTGGGACAGAAAAGAGCAACTGGGAATGGAAAACTCAAGTTCACCTCTTGAAATGCTTCAAAATGAAACTGGAAAAAGCTGTTCTTCCCATGTGTTTCTGTTCAAAAAGCATCAGGCCCATTGTCAAGGCAGTTATGACCAAAGAGGCGAGAGTTGAACTTGGGGTCCAAAAGCAACCTAGGGGTAGACAGAAGCTCCTGCTGACACATATACCTTTGGGTTCATGCTCACAGCTCTTCTTAATCCTGAAGGTTAGCTGAGCAACAGACAGGGCAGCTACTAATGAAGGCCAGCATGTCCCCTAAGCCATCACATCTCACACGTGATGTGACATTCTCTGGCTACTCACAAATGACTCAGGCGTTCACCTTCTCAGGTAGGGTTCATTTCAGACAAGGATTTTAAGCTCTGCTTCCTTCACCTGGTTTTTTCATCTTCCCCAGATCCAGTGGCCCCATGAAGAAATACACTTGCTACCTAAGAAGCCTCCACCCTTAACCTCAACTCAGATAGACAGCCCAAGCAGAAACACATGGTGGTGACTGCATTTAGGGTGAGGGTTTGAATCCCAGTTCTGCTGTTTCACCTGTGTGATCTGGAACATTTCCTCTATGTTCTATTGTTTTGTTATTGGCAAAATGAAGCAACTCAGACAAAGAGGCATGAGAGGTCAGAAAAGATTACCACAAATACCAAGGTAGAGTAACTGAAGAGCAGACGGCTGTTTTGAGGTGGGGAACAGGGTCTTCTCTGCCCAAGGCAATGCAATCTATGACTTAAAGTGTGATGGGCACCGGACCAGTGACATGGGACTGTGATCCAGCTACTTGGAAGTCTGAGGCAGGAAGATTGCCAGTTCAAGGATTTTCTGGGTTACAGAAGAAATTAAAGGCCAGCCTGACCCTGGCTCACAAGGAAAATAAAAGGGGGCGGGGCTTGGTGTGTAGCTCAATAGCAGAACGCTTGCCTACCATGCATAAAAATCTGCAGTTGGTCTCAAGAACTGAACAAAACAGTATGTGTGGTGAGAAGATGCGGGCAGAACGGTGACTGCTGATCAGAGCAGGGCTGTTTACAAAGAGCAGATCCGGCTCTGGCACTTGGGAGCTGACGGCTGAGGGGTCCCGAGATGAAGTGGTACGGATGGAGGACAGGGGCACAGCATGGCAGGTGCACACCCTGAGACACATCGGTCTTTGGCCTTATCCACTGCTGCTTTAAGGACTTTGGCTCCTTGGATAAGCAGGGGCTGCCTTTGGGGCCAGGTCATGGGCTCCCCGTGGGGATGGGGGCCATCAGAGGGGATACTATGTAAGTGTACCAGTGGCAACTGCTTCCAAAGAAGAACAGTCAGGAAGCTAGCAAGTCCTTCTGTTTAATGCTTTCCAGTGATACTCCTCAGGGCCAGCCTACTGGACTGGAGAAGCCTTGCTGGACCTTGGGGTTCTCACAGGAGCATCATGTAGCTGCTTAGGCATTTTGTGCACACGTTTGACAGAATGACACTGCTCTGTGTACCCCAGGCTAATGAATCAGTTAGATCTGTGAAATGGTTAGTGGGCCACCTGGCCCATTTTCAAGGCTCCATGAAAGACACTCGTTACTATTGAGCATACGTGCCTTAGAGGCCAACAACACAGAACAGCACTCTTGGCAGTCATGGCTCCCTAAGGAGAGGGTGGTGCCTTAGAAGCCAGAGAATAGAATGGAATCACTTAGCTGACACACACCCGGATCCTCCTTGGAATCTTCCACCCCAACACAGAAGTCTGACCCAATTTGTTGGGCTCTTCTCTTGAGACTCCCCGGCTCGAGCACTAAATCCAAACCTTTGTAACGGGCTGTGGCTAGGAAGATGGGAAACAGAACTTGCCCCCCCCCCATGGAAGCCTTAAACCTTAACTTATCTTCTTCCTGGGGCCAGCAGGCTGCAATTTCTGCCTGATGGGCAGCAAAGACCTTCCCTTGGACAGAGACTAGCTAGGACAGACACCCTGCTGTTCCTGTCTCAGTTAGAAAAGAGGATGCTGCAATGTTGGTGCTGGGCTGAGCAGAAAGTACCCACCAAGCAGATCCTGGGCATAACATCTGGCTCTGGGACTTTAGAACTTCCAGACATGGGGTTCTATGCTATTTCTCTCAAAGTGGAGGTTCACATCAATCATTTAAGGAAGGTTAGGTGGAGCCAACAGTGGTTTGGAGCATGAGTTAGCATCAGACAAAAGACATGGGGCTGGCAGGTGAAGATGGTAACCCGGGCAGTGGTCATGCCCAGCATGATCATTAGCACCAACTGAGGCACAGACTTTTTCTCCTCCCTGCTACCTGGCCTGTGGCACCAAAGCATCTCCTCCTGGAACCAACGACATATCTGTTCCCTCTGTTTATGGGACATTAGTGACCCAGGGAACATAGAGGAACACAAACTCTTTAATGCTTGCCAAAGTGAGGAAGATAACAGGAAAAGGCTGAGCACAGGAAGAAGAGGCAGAGGTGAGAGGTCGGGTGAGTGGCTTCTGTGGTGCACAGATCTAAAAGCCAGGACTTTAAACCATAGTAGCTGAAGTGTCTACTGTGTGCATGGGCATCCTTGACTTTTGCTATTAGCCAGATCTATGTAATACCTTGTTATTTCTAATCTTCCATAATCTCCTCTGTAACTCTGCCTTCCCAAGTTTACATTCAGGGAACTGGGTAAATGAAGGAAACCCAGGTCCTAGAAAGAAGTGACTTTCCCTGGGTCACCAGACAACATATCAGGGAAACTTTCTCTTAACCAGTGTGTCCCTTTCTTACACTTCCCAAAACCCACTACATTGCTTACGGTGCTCCTGCATAGCATTGTTCCTCTCAGCAAGGGATTGAAGGGAACAACTTCTGTCCTCCTGCCTTGCCATGCAGTGGGATAGGTAGGCGTGGCCAGCCAAGTGCTTGTGTGTGAGCAACAATGAGGGAGAAGTCAGGGCCTTCCCTGATTGACCTACCATCTCAGACATAAGTCTGCCCACTCCATATAGATTGACATTCCAAGTGTTCCTGAAGCAGCTCAGGTAGCCAAGTTACTGCAGACATTGTGCTAACCCCACCACTGTAGCCCTATTCCCTTTCCACACCCAACCTGCCATCTGGCCAAAGACCTCTCTGCCCTGGCCATTCGAGGTATCCTTTCCTTGTAAAAGCCCAGCTGGGTTGTTGTGGCCCCATGAAGGATTCCCCAGGATCTCTGATGGAAAGGGCCTTTCACAGATTACTGTGCAACTTCCATACCATAGTTTCAGACTTCTTTTGTGGAAAAGACACACAACACAACCTGAGGAATTTATGGCTCCTTTGGGTGATGAAAAGCCCACTCGGAGACGGACTGAAGCTGGGAGGCCCTGGACAGTCCACCTGTCAGCACATTTTTGTGGGCCCGCTCCTGTCAAGCACTCCCAAGTCATCTTTTCTCATTCATCACTGCACTGTGGGTGCCATAGGGCAAAATGCAACCGGAGAAGCAAGGTCTAGAAAGATACAGGCGGCTTAACGTAAGCCGCCTCTGCAAGCTGACATTTGGAGAAATTCCTAGAAAGTTCCTGGAGTCTGTGTCAGCTGAAAACCACTTCTTAGGCCCCATTTCCCAAACCTGTCCCTCCCCAGGGATTTAACCTGTAATGCACAGCACTTCATGTGGTGTGCTTCGTCTGTGGAAGCCGTGGTGTATCTATGCACACGTCTCCCTGACTTGCTCCTTCTCCCAGCCACAGTGCTTCACGCCCACTTTTCAGTACCCCCCTCTCAGGTCCCTCTTTCTGCTTTAATCTAATGACCCTCCCCCCTCCCAAATGTTTTCTGTTCTTAGTTTAAGAACCACAGGTTCAGTGCTGCCTCTAAAGTAACTTAGAAGCAGTGAAGTTTGCTTGATTTGGAGTCCATAGATGGGAAAACTACGACATTGGCTGTCCTCCCATAGGACAGATTGTTTCTGGGGCCCAGTTCCCCATGGCAATCTGTTATTTCTGGTAGAAGTTGTTGCAGCATCTCATGTTCCTAGAGCACTGACTCTTCCTCTGCTCTTTGTGGTCCTGGACGTTATACACTAGGAGTTGAAGTTCAAGAGCTTCAAGATGCAAAAATACATATGTGGTTCCCAGATATGAACTGGGAAAACACAGGGCTTAGCAATGGTTTTTCAGCTTGATTCCTGGGTTAGCACTTGGAAAGTTATCTCTCTAAACAGTCTGCCAGTCAGGAACAGCTGCATAGGACTTAGGGCAAGAAACAAGCTTGCATTGTGTTAAACCACTGAGTTTTTTTTTTCTCACTCAAACAGATCAACGAGGCTGATTCTCACTCCTGACACTGTTAGCTGTATGTTGGGAAAGTTGCTGAGTTTGCCCAGGTTCAGACTCCTCACTGATAGAAACTGATCAAGAGAGAGACCCGCCTCATCCCCAGCTGCTTCCGAAGGGCTGGCAGCATTGTGGAGCCCCAGTATGTCCTCTCTTCAGGCGTCGTGTGTGCATGCATGTTTCTAAAGAGCAGTTCCACACCTCATTCTTGCTACTGGGTGGTTGTGTATCTGAATAGTCATTCAGTGCTGTTGACTTTCCATAGACACCGGAGAGCCCAGTACAGCTCACAGGAGGCCTCACCATTTCCTGAGAAGAATGTCATCATGGCATCTCCCCAGCCCAGCCCACCCATCCCGTCACCCAGTTCCCTCTATTCTCCACCACCTATGACCTTCTGCTGCTCCAGTGCTTCCTCTGGTTTCCCACAGACCAAACCCTTTAAAGGGCACTTTTGTGTAAGGCTGCCTCCCAGTTGGGGAGTAAATGGGTGTATCTGCTTGGATGAAAGTGCTTTTGTGGTTTGTAACAAATGGATGGAAGCCAGGCCGGGGGTGGGGGTAGGGATTCGATGACTGAGTTCTTGGAGGACACCATGCTGGAGATGACATTGTTTTATGTTTTTATAAATGAGCTGTAGACATGAATTGCATGATGAAATCTCTAAGTTGGAAGATGTCACTAAGCCCTCCTGCCCAGAATAAAAGATCAAATTGATGAGGATGAACCATCTCATCCTCTTGGTATGTCGAGATCTTAGGCATCATTTCAAGGCATTTTTAAAGAGGACACACATTCAAAGAATAAAAGAAAAGAAGGAATGAATGATGGATTATTTTGTGTGGCCCTAAGTCAACACGATTCGGTAATCTAAAGAAAATCAGACACTGTCTCGCAGTGCCGGAGAGGCATTCGCAGACCGGCAGTTTTGACACGCCCTTTGTGTGTATGCCATTGCCTCTTCTAAGAAGGCTCTGAGAAAAAGCAGACATAAAGATAGGATCCTATGAGCACTCAGCTGATGTATGGAGAAGAAATGTTCACATAATAAAAAAAATCTTTTCAAGAGACTCAATTTAAAAAAATATTAATCTTGTAGACTTCATTTTAAGAGTGCGTGCTGACAAGCACAAAAAGGCCCCTAGGGAATCAGGCAAGTTCAACTGCACTAAATCACTTATAAGCCATTCCTCTGGTCTAGGAGGAATGTCCTTTAAGGGAAGCTAAATCTCAGAAAGAACTTTGTATAGGTAGCATGCATTCCGGTCTTCTCTTTGGCATTTTGGGCCTTTGAACATATGTGGTTCGAGAACAGGTAAGGCCGAGTGGAAGCAGGCTCTGAGGCACAGCTGATAGTTTTGAAAGTGAAGTTCAAAGAGACCCTAGATTAAGAAGCATGAACAAAACCTCTGCTGCCTAAAAGTGGGCAAGGTATGAGAGTCCCACTGCCAGGCACACCAGAACCATCACTCAGGACGCTTTAACCGGGACTTCAGGTATGCAGACTGCAGACTCTAATGTGGTGGACGAACTGCTGTAGTCTCATTGGCAGAGTGTGACCATCTTCTGGGTGTTAGAAATCCAGGCTTTGGGGCCTTATGTCAGCTCTATAGGTGTCTGTGTCTACTAAAATTTACCACAGGAGCCTTGGACACAGAGAGACAGTATTGACTTGTGAATGTTCCAAGCAGGATTTGGTGCCTTCAAGCAGATACTCATTAAGCAATTATTATTTATCATTGGCTTGTTAAGGACATGAAAACATTAAAATAGGTCTGTCTTCATAGTCAACACAGGGGATTTATGTCATACATGTAATAGCATTTAAAGGTGATATTTCTCACTGTGTCTTTTCCGGGATGTACAACCACACAATTGTGTGCTTTTACTCAATGCGTACAGGCTAGTGCCCTTTCCCGACTCTCAGCTGGCAACACTGCCTACTTTTCTGTAATTCTCATTTTGCTTTGTATTTTTATGTGTGGTTTGCTGAATCAGAAAGCTTCCTGGGAGGCATATTAAAGTTTACATTTTATAATCGAATGGATTGCCCAAACCTCCCTGTAATTTATACATTTCAAAGTGGAAGCACTGGGGCCGGGATGGGTGGTGGCTTGGCCTGTATCCCATCATGCAACTTGTACATTCTTAGCAGAAATTGATGGCTGGAAGAGAAAGCATTTGTTTTCTCCTTAGAGAAGTGTCTGCTTTGAAGGAACTGGATGGTATTTCTGATACACCTATTTTAGAAGGTTTCTTTGATGTTTTGCTAGGAACAGACTTCATGTTAGAGACATTGGCTTCCTGAGAATAACCCAGCATGGAGACTTTGAGTGGCTACTATGGGAGGGAATCCAGTGAGAGTCCAGCCAAGTACCCGTCAATGTCTACCTAAACTCACCACTGCCTGTGAGCTGCCAGCTGGTGCCACAAAACTCCAGTGAAAAGCTACCGTTGGCAGA
This sequence comes from Bramus lutescens, assembly GCA_001685075.1. Lineage (NCBI taxonomy): Eukaryota > Metazoa > Chordata > Mammalia > Rodentia > Cricetidae > Bramus > Bramus lutescens. Next base: position 159,675 of record LOEQ01001106.1, on the reverse strand, counting down.
GGCAGGAGATGGCATGTGTTACTGTGATAGCACGAAGTCCCACAGATAAACAGTGGGAGTGGAGAAGGGTACAGCTGAGTCACCCACAGCAGAATACCCTTATGCCCGACTCTCACAATGGATCTGGATCTTCAGAGCAGTGGTTCTCAGTCAGGGCTGCAGACTGGCATTACCTAGGAAATGTCTAAGGCTGGTCATGGCTGGACCACTGACCCAGATTCTCAATTAGTAGGTGAGGGCTATAGCCTAGACTCAGAGATCCTTTTCAAACAGCCATCGTGGTTCTATTTTGCAGCCAAGATGGAAATCCATTACTGTGTGGTTTCTTCACAGTGAAAAGGTGGGGAATGTGTGTGTGTCTCCATTAGGACATGATGTAGGAGGGTCATCTGTCTATGTGTTACTTTCATTGGTTAATAAAGAA
>LOEQ01001106.1:144454-158193 GCA_001685075.1 Bramus lutescens | reverse complement strand
TTAGCAGGAACTGACAGGATCTAACTTGATAAATGAACTCACATTTTCTGTGTAGACACAACAACATTTTGTGGGGGAGATACGGAAGAATGGGTTTCTGACTTGGGTGACTTATACCCTTCCAGATGTGCATGGCAAACTTACCAAGGTTTCTTGCACGTTGTCTGCTAGGGATCAGAAACTGAGGTTCACAACACACTGATATTGCAGGTCTCAAATGGTATGTGTAATTTCTAGTCTGACAGACTTACTTTGCATGAACATACTGTTCTTTGGCCATTCCTCTTTTGTCACCCACAGTGGTTGGGTACATGCTATGTGGCTGAAGGTCAGGGTGCTTTAGTCTCATCTCAACCTCTGTAAAGTGAGAGACTTTTGGCAAGACCCTCAGACTTGTGTTCCAATAACTATCCAAGTAGAAATGAGCTCCAGAGAGGCACAGACCACAAGGCTTAAATTGAGGGAAAAATTATATATATAGTAGGTAATAAATATAGCAGAATAACAGAGAGGGGGATGCTGTTACTACCAGTTCCCAGACTCTGAAACCCAGGAGCTGCCCAGGACCCATGGCTGCAAAGAGATTGAGTGGAGCAATCACAGGACTCAGCCCTGCTCAAATCAGATGGCTTGCTCAGTGCACTTTCTCCGTGGGTCAAAAATCACGGACTCTGGGGAGCAAACCCTGTCAATGATCAATGATGAACACTGAGAATGGTGGACCTGGCTTTCTATTCTTTCAGTTTGTGTGAAGTCTGTGTGGGCCGACAGTGGACAGGATCTAGAGACGCTGTGCCCAGGGGTGATGCTGCAGAGGCACTGACTCCATCTGAGAGCTTATGAAGCCTACCAATGACCCCGGAGCAGCCAGCCCACAGGAACACAGGAAGCAATGGGTCAGAGAGGGGTCGATTCCCTGCTGGAACCTTCATCCTTGGTGCTTGATCTTGGGACCACCCGAGAGCATTACAGAAAACATCCAGAAAGGATAGTCGTGATGCATCTCAAGCTTGCTTTGTGTAGTTATGAAAACACAGTTCTGACATATGAAGATTCCATTAATCCTTTCAACAGGTTTGGCTTTCTTCAGAGTTCAGCTCACCATGTAGACACAACTCCACAAGTCTATGACCCCTTTCTGTCAGAGTCTGGGAGGGCGGATGGGAGGCGCAATTATCATCAGGATGTTTTCAAATGTCTCCATTTTCAGACCAAAAAAGTTTAGTCATTTAGGCTCAACCTAATTCTCCCCAAGCGAGTATTTTAGGGTGAAGAGGAAACGGATCTCTTCGCATTTCTGCAACTCCCAGCACAGCTGCAAAGAACAGGTCAGGTGGGATGGAAGTCAGGCAGGAACTGATGAAGGAAGCCAGCTTCTCTGCCAAATGCCCCGCCTCTGCGCTACTCAACCTTGAACCCCAGCTCTGGCCTGGATTGAAGAAATACGGAGAGGCCTTGTGCCTTCCAGCTGACACTTAGCCTATCCCAGGGGACAAAGAAGAATGAAGGGTGCTGAATACTTTTACAAAATATCACAGGGGTTGAAAATAATACTGGCCTAATGAGCCAGCCCGAATCACAACTTACCTGCTAGGACTCGCCGCAGTTGGCAAAAATGATACACTGTCCACTCTCCAACAATCAAAAATAATACACTGTTCACTCTCCAACTATCAAAAATGACCTTTTCATGCATGTCGAAAGGTCAAGGAGGGGCTGGAGAGATGGCTCAGAGGTTAAGAGCATTGCCTACTCTTTCAAAGGTCCTGAGTTCAATTCCCAGCAACCACATGGTGGCTCACAATCATCTGTAATGGGATCTGGTGCCCTCCTCTGGCCTGCAGGCATACAGATAGAATATTGTATACATAATAAATAAATAAATGTTTAAAAAAAAAAAAGAAAGGTCAAGGATGCAAACAACCCATCTTCTAAAAAGATGGCCATGGCTTTTTTTTTTCCAGAAAAAGAAATTGTATTCATTAGTAATTAGTTGAAATAACAGATTTTGTGGTATTGTCAGAGAGGTGGTGGCGCATGCTTTTAATCCCAGCACTCGGGAGGCAGAGACAGGCAGATCTCCGTGAGTTCGAGGCCTACCTGGTCTACAGCATGAGTTCCAGGACAGGCTCCAAAGCTACACAGAGAAACCCTGTCTCGAAAAACCAAAACCAAACCAAAACAAAACAAAAAAGTCATGGTGTGGTCAAAGCTGATGTGTTATGTGAAAACCCCAGCAATTTATAAGTATGTTCACATTTATATTATCGACCCACTGTCCTTCATTTTGGCCCATCTAGTTTGCAAGCGTGATTTCTGAAGAGAAACAGTATTTGGAATGGCAGCATCCAAAGCACTTCTGGCAGAGTAAAGCACGGTTTGTTGCATAAAGATGTAGCTGTTTATGCAAGTCTAAACATTTCACAAGGGCAGCTGAGTTCATTTTAACGCTGCTTACAGAATAATTATTGGCAAATGAAATGGGCTGTGGGAAGGACAAGATATTTCCAGGCTTCTGAACGGTACACAGCATAGATTCTCTGACTATCGAAAGTGCAATAGGAAGGTCCAGGACAACGGAGTGGTGCCGTCAAAACCTGGGGGACAGAAGGAGTTTTACAAGAGACCATTTACAATGGGACAATGAGGAAAATGTTGTGTTACAGTCAGAAACACGGAAAATATGCTGTTCAACACTGCTGGCTCTGGAATAAATAAAAGCCAGACTCAGACTATTAAAAAATATCAAAGTGGTCTACCACGTGCCAACTCCATTTTCTTCTGTTGTTTGTTATAAAGAAAATCTATTATTGAATGGAATACAGTTCTGGTTAAATTATCAAAGACATTTTCCATATGAAAACCATAGTTTGACATGTGTTATCAATTCTTCTCTAGCAATTTTAATATACTCTATCACAGAGAGATAGGTGCAGAGTTAAAAGGAAATTCCAAGTTGCATTTTAGTCTTCTCTTCAAGGCACTGATCCCATTCATTTTCAGCTCCTCTCTACTGAGCAACAATTGATCAAGATTCTTCTGGACGGCAAAGTCAGATTTAAAAAAAAAAAGATACACATGGGCGTTAAATGGACACCAGCATCCTTGTCTAACCCAGCTGAACTCAGTATATTTCAAGGAAGCCCATCCCCACAGTGGGTAGCTTTCTCATTAGGAAGGTGTATGTTAAACTGAGGCGTATAGCAGTCGGCACTAGTTTGGCCTGGAAAAGCATAGATGGTAGCCTACTCCTCTGGCTTTAGCCGAAGGCTTCCAAGAATTGGAGAAAACTTTCCCATGGTTCGGAAAATTCCACTCTCATCCATCCTTCATGTAACAAGCTTAATTCATCTTATTTTCACTACCACAAACTGTTTTGCTGGCCCAAGGAATTTAAAAAAAAATTCTCCTATTAACTGAATGAGATTAACAGCTAAATATTGAATATTGCATTTAAAATAAACCAGCATTTTTCAAGTTAGGACATTTGAAAACCAAGAGTTGCAGCATTCAGTTGGATTCAATTTGCCATGGCTCTTTATAATTAGCCTAGCACTGACCAGCAACAGACGTTCAGGGGGAAAGATGGGACACCTTGCCAATGCTGCGTACAGGAGGGGAAGGGGCATAAAGCCCAAATGCTCTAAAAGAATGAGTTTTACATTTAGAAGTTCTTAAATCTGGGAGTTTAGAAGCCACAAGATTAATTAGGTCACATTTTAGAAATGATGCTGCAAGCTAAATATCTTCCTAGTAAGTCAGATAGGGAACCAAGCATTCAGCAATCTGTAATCGCTAATCAAAGGACCAAGTGAAGATGCAATTTCTTCTCCTGGTGCTTATGTTACACGCCCATAGAAGCCAGAGATAACAGACCAAGGATACTTTAAACCCAGGAGACTTTATTTCCCCTCCAGAAAGGCCCCGCCCCCAACCTCAAATCCACAAACAAAACCAAGGAGTGAACTAAAAAAGGGAGGGAGGGTAGGATCATTTTATTGTGACATTATGACATTAACCCCTTGCTGACAGGAATGACTGAGAGTGATTCTGGCGTATTGCACATGTGCACTGGTGATCCTCTGGTGGCGGAGGCTGTTTTCCTTGTCTTCCCCAATCTCAGTGAGCAAGCGGGCCAGGCACAGATTCCACTACCACATGGTGTAGATGTTTAACAAGTCTTTGGTCTTAATAAGCACCATTACAAACCCTCACATTAAGGGCTTTATTATTCTAGTTTATAAATGTTTCAATGATAAAAATAACACGATTACAGTATACACACACTTAATTTACATGTAATGTATTATACTCATAAGTGAGAAAAAGCTACTGAACTAATGTTGGTTGATTGAAATGAACAAAGTATTTGAACTGGATACCTGGCAATTTGGTTTCTAACCTGTGTGCTTCTTACAGTGCATCAATAAATCTATTTTGAGAATTTGCTAGCACCAAATAGACATCATAAACGGCCAACCTACTACTTGCACTCGGAGAAGCGACGTTTGGAAACTTGCAAACAAACAGAACAATCCATCAGTTGGAAACACGCTCTTATACGGCAGCTGGCAAAGCAGGTAGCCTGTCGGCATGCATGGCCAACCTCAGTGGATATTCGTGTCCCAGTTTTCAAGAATCACAATGACAAGGTAGCTCAGCTGCTCATGAGAAGCCTGAGAAGGTGGTTGGTTGAACTAGGGCCATCACTGTACCTTGATGTCATTCAACAATAGTGCTCATTTATACGGATTGGCTTGGCGAATGCTTGTACCACGATGTGAAGGTTCTGGTTTGGGGAAAATAGAATTCTACCTACCTAAAGTTGCTTTTATTTTAATTACTCGGTCTCTGAATGGTGAATTAATGCAGGAGGATCTGAATTTTCATCTTCAGGTTATCGCCCAGTTCTCCGCTGAGGTAGTCTTTGTCATGTCTGTCCTCTAACTGGTTAAGTTCTTTCTTTTTATAAAGTGGGGCGCTGCTGATTTGTAAGGAGTAGGTTCCGGCTACTGGCTTCTTCTTGGTGAAGTGGAGGTAGCTGACCCCTTCTTTCTGGTTGATTTTGAAGAAGCCATCTTCATTTCCGGATTCAATTAAGTACCTGTTGTGGTTCGTCAGAGTGGTAAGGGCCGGCAGGAGTTCTAAGATTCGGGCCTTGTGGCTGATGTGGGAAATATTGAAAGCAAAGCTAGCAGGCTTCTCCACATCCCAACTCGCCAGGCTCACGTTGGCTTCCGTCTCAGACCCATCCTGGAAAGACATGCGGCAATGCCTTAAATCCGACTAAATCTGTTCTGTAGTTTGCATACTAAAGAAAAAGCTATTCAGGTCTCAAGCCAAACAAAGGTTTCTGCCCATGCTGTTTGCGCTATGCTGAAAATGCACACTCAGAGGCACTTGGTTTAAGTTGCAAATATGCTTTCAAAGAATTAAATTGATGGCAGGAAGAAAGTCAGACTGAAATCATTTGTACTGGGGGAGGGAGAGGCTCTCCCTAGGTCTCAAAGTGTGGTTCCTGAACCAGCAGTTTTAGCAGCCCTGGAAAACCATTACACATGCAAATGCTTAGCCCCTCTAAGACCTGTTGAATTAGAACCCCTGGGGCTCTTCCCAGCCAACCTCTCTAACAAGCCTTCTGGGTGACTCAGACACTGAGATTCTTTTTGAAGCGCTGTACATAGATTGTTTTCTTTCCCAAGACTTAATTCCCAATCCACAGCAGGTGGGCTGCCACGCAGATACTCAGAACTTGTCTGTTTCAATTTTGCTCATGGACACAAACCAACTCCTTCGAAGGACACACCCATGGACCTACTTCCTGGCTGTGATGGAGCTGCTAAGGGTCCTGCTTCTCACCTAGCTTTCTGCTTGCGATTTGGGATCACATAGGTTAAATGCTCCCAGCCTGGAGCCAGGGGATCTCGGTGAGCGATGCATTTCTGACTTTATGTAGCATCATAGGCTCTTGCTCACCATCCAAGTTCCCCCTCACTCACTGTGGCTCTTTTTCCGTGGAGGAGACTAGTTTCTAGACCTTGGCTTCCCTGTGTGGGGAATGTGTGCATGCCATTCTGCCCACTTGCTGTCCTTGACTTCAGACCTTGTCCTTTTTGCAGACATTGGGTGGGCGTTTGACTTTCTTCTCGGTGAGACAGGAAATGAGCAAGTGTGTGAAAACTTTTCAAACTGCCACTCTCCAAAGGCAGCCAAATTAAATAACTAACACAAACCCCTAAAGCCCCATAGCCTCTTGCAAAGTGTTGCTACCGTCAGGAGAATGACTGGACTTCCTGTCTGGGAGACTGTTGACACTTTGGGGTGTCCTTGGAGGAGAGCACAGGAGCCCAAGAGTCCTCACATGCCAGCAGACAAGGAGAGACTCTGACCTACCTGGATGTCTGAGGCATCCGTTTCATTTGTGCTTCTCCGTTTCCTGCCTCGTTTGGGGTAGCCATTGATCTTACATTCATAGCAGGCTTCTGGGGACAGGGAATTGTCATCCATCTCACCGCTGGCAGGTGGCTCTGGGCCTCCTCTGCCCATGCCCATTCCAGAAACACAATGCCTACCACAGAAAGGAGCACAAAGGCAGATTCCATCAGAATCAGTAGCTCTGATGCCCAATCTCCTGGTGCCCAGCCTCTTGGATGTCCAGTCTCCTGGATGCCCAGCCTCCTGAATACCCAGTCTCCTGGATGCCCAGCCTCCTGAATACCCAGCCTCCTGGACGCCCAGCTTCCTGGACACCCAGCTTCCTGGACGCCCAGCTTCCTGGATGCCCAGCCTCCAGGCTAGTAAAATCCCAGTGCCCACTGGACAATCATCGGCTTCTAAAAATCATGCAAATGCCAAAGGCTCAGTCCCCTGAGTTCTAGTCCTTTCTCTCAAGACACTGGTTTCTATACTTCCTTGTCCCTTCGTCTCCCAGCCTACTGGCATGAGCCTTTGCAGTACTCATTCGTGGAGTGGGCACACTGAAAATTGAAGACAAGGGTGAAGGAGATCATGTGACCTGGTGGGCCAGTAAAACGTCTTCTTTTATGAATTAGGCCCCATGGGGGTCAGCAAGCTCCCTTGTCAGCTGTACCTCCAGGAGACAGCAGTGAGTGGGCAGGTAGGCCATCTCTCGGGCCTCTGTTCTGAACAACATATTCGTTCCTATGCTGTGACCTTGATTTTTATGTTTCAATTTTTAAAGTTAGTATATAATATGCGTCATACCATTACAACATATTATGGACAAAGTATGTTTTAATGGCTTTCTTTCTCCCATGTCTGCTGCCTTCCTGCTGCTACCTCTGCTGCTACTAACTCCCCCACCCCAGTCTTTTACGTTTTTATGTTCCACGTTTCTGTTTTATGTCCATGTCGTAACCACTGCCTTCACCACCACTGCTGTCCCCTGCTGGTTCAAGAGGGGATCAGAAAGTAAGCCCTGTTCTTATACCCCACTTCCTCTTGCTCCTGTCACCACCATGCCTCCCCACCCCACTTTCTAAGCAATCACTCTATTTGACAGTTTATTCTTGCAGATGTTACAGTGGCAGGAAGAGATGTCCAGGTGGTGACTGAAGGTTGATAACGGTACTGTGCTGTGAAGATGTACAATTTATTCTCTCCCTCTCTCTCTCTCTCTCTCTCTCTCTCTCTCTCTCTCTCTCCAGGTTTTCTTTGCATAACAGCTCTGGCTATTCTGGAACTCATCTTGTAGACCAGGCTGGCCTTGAACTCACAGAGATCCACCTGTCTCTGCCTCCCGAGTGCTGAGATTAAAGGAATGCACCCCTACCACCTGGCTATACAATATATTCTCACAAACAGCATGAATCAGTGCAGAGTTTGCCCAACTGTGGGAAATGGTTTCATTTTAAGTCATTTAAAACCACTAGGGCCATGGGATTTGACTCATGTGAAGGCTGATAAACAAACCCATACCCAAGAGAGATCTAATCTTTGTTTCTTTGCTTTTCAGTTATCAAAGCCAAGTTAGAGACTAAGCCGCACACAGTATCTGATTTGTTTTTGTCAGGTTCCCTTTCTAAATGTATAGAGAACCTAGGAATTATCCTAAAACAACCCTTATTTTGGGGGGTAAAGTTCACTCTAGTGACATCACAGAGAGGCCAGATTAGAAAGGTGGATTTCTACCGTGAAATGTACACCAATCCCTACTGAACTGCTTCTCTGAGATGGCCAATCTACTCTTCACAGCTCATGTCCTTGTTAGGCCACCGACTTCCAAACAACACCAAATCTCTGGCTATCTGCTGTTTCTCGCTACAACTTTGGTGCTTCTCCCTGTTTCCCAGGGTCTTCCTAAGCTTCTTTTCCTCTCCACCTAGCAGCGTGGAGGAGGACAAAGGCAGAAAGGCCCATCCTGTGCATCTGTGCACACAATGATTCCAGGAAGTAAGCCCCAGTCTGCAGCCTTGGCTTCTGGCTCAGAACCTCCCTCCAGTATTTCCTTGTCCCAGGAGCATCACTTAGAAGAAATGTGACTACAAAATCCCACTGGCAAAGAGCCAGTTTGGAGTGTGACAATTTTTTGCTGGGAAAAAATGGTTCTGGCATTCAACTGTAAAAAAAAAAAAAATAGTCAGTTGAGAGCCAGACAGACATCTGGGAATCTGGGTCCTACTCCTGGCATTCCGAGAGCTTCCCATGGAGCATTCTTCTACCTTGACATTTGTACAGACTGGAATAAGTCCCTGAAAGCCAGTGTGTCAGAGACTCTAGGAACACTGGGTTCACATCTGGTATAAGTGGTGTGTGCGTGCGTGCGTGCGTGTGTGTGTGTGTGTGTGTGTGTGTATGAGAATGAGAGAGAGAAAGAGAGAGTCAGTTAAGATTCATGAACTGAGCTGGACAGTGGTGGCACACACCTTTAATCCCAGCACTTGGGAGACTGAGGCAGTGGATCTCTGTGAGTTTGAGGCCAGCCTGGTCTACAGAGTGAGTTCCAGGACAGGCTCCAAAGTGACACTGAGAAACCCTGTCTTGAAAAAACAAAACAAAAAAGATTCATGAACTGGATGTACACGCAAGTCATTAGGGAAGGCCTCAAGTTAACAACTTAATAAAATTTTAAGCCCTTGAGCAAAGCAGCGTTCCTTCTCTGCCTCAGCTGTCACACACATATTCACATCATTTAGTAAAATTTTCTACTTGGAAATTATAGGTAATTATTCCAACTCATACTTAATGTGCTTTTTGATCGTTTCCAATATAAATTTAAGAGTGAAGGGCAACAGATGCCTTAAAGACTATAAGAGATCTCCAGCAAAAGGTATCCATTTGGCTTAGCCTGCCAGGAACTAGAAAAGAAAGCAATGTAAGTCAAATGAGCGCCTCGAATGCTCCCTCGGGAGGCGCTCAGGTGTGTCGGGTGGGCCCCACTCGGCGGCATGGGCGGACGCAGTAGGGTGCTCTTGGAGAAACCAATCCCTTGTCAGTAGGATGTGAAGACTAAGAACATGAGTCACAGACACTGGACAGTGACATATGAACAGCGTAGCTGCAGTACGCTGTTGGGTGTTCTAGGAGTTTCTAGAAATCCGGATACACCCCTTTACAGATGCTCCTCTCAAACTTTCTCAGGGATAACTGGAATGAACCTGACGGTCATTAATCAAGGGCTGGACGGTTAATACTTACCCTTGGCCTATCCGGAAGTACCCGGGAGGACAGCCACATAGGTAGCCACCCTCAGTATTGGAGCAGCCGTAACTGCAGGGGGCCTGTGATGAGCCACACTCATTGATGTCTTGGCAGCCTCCGCTGAATTGTTCATACTGGAAGCCGGTGGGACACATACACTTGTAACTCCCCAGGGTATTGTGGCAGGAGGCGCCCCCGCAGACGTGTGCATTCAAACATTCGTTCTCATCTGCGGCAGAAACAAAACACTACATGTGTGATGCTTGCCATGCTTTCAAGGAGGAATCCGAGTCATGCTCCTCGTGACTGACCAGCTGGCCTCTAGGTAGGTAGGCATGACAGACCAGGTAGGTAGGGTCTCAGGGAGAGAACACAAGCAGTACAGCCAGAGTTGAGAGAACAAGAGAGAAAGCTGTGGAGATGGAGAGAGGGAGGGAGTCTCCTGCCATGCTGGTTAAATATGGTAGAGGAGGTTAAATACACTTCACAGAGAACACCCAGGATGGCACTGTGAGGAGCCTTGGACTCCAGGTCTCGCTCACTGAAAGCCAGCGTTGGCATGTTCTGCTCTGTGTGAGGCAGGACCACAGCTGTAACTGGGATTTAGGGCAGGTGAGAAGGAAACAGACAGTTACCGTGTTCCTGTTTCACAAGAGCCTGCAGGATGGAGAGCACCAAAGAAGAGAGCCACACTTCTGCAGGTGCTACCCATGGGCCTCTTTGGCACAGGACGTAAAGCGCTGGGGAAGACGGATGCCCTGCAGGGGAGTCCACCCCTTTTACCTCCTTCTCAAAAGGTCTGCAAAGACCTCCAGGTGCCCATGCTTAGGCTGCGTCGTACCTGCTGATATGTCTGCTTTCTCTCTGAAAACCTATTCAAACCAGCTGTGGCTCCAGCACCTGCGCCATGACTAAAAGCTAAGTGTAGCTGGAAGAGATGGCGTGCAGACTTTTAGGCAGTGGCAGGAGAAATCTATAAGAGGCACATTCTGTAGGGCAGCCTTACCCATAGGAGCCTGCACCGTCTGGAGGGAGGAGATAGGAGAATAGAATAACTTTTTAAAAAATTTTAAAAAATTGTTTGTATATGTGCAAGTGTATGCCACATGCATGCAGTACCTGTGGAGGACAGAAAAGGGCTCTAGATCCCCTAGAACTGAAGTTACGGACAGTTGTGAACCACAGTGTGAGTGCTGGGAATCGAACTCAGGTCCTCTCCAGAAGAGCAGCTGGCAAATCTTAGCCACTGAGTCATCTCTCCAGCCCCACAGATCTAACTTTTAAAAACCTTTAGTTCAAATGAAGACAACTGTGACTTTCTCATTACTTCACTCTACATACTTTGAAATCCATAATATTCGTTCCTAAACCTGCCATCGGGGGGCATGCTGTGAACTGGCTGATAAGACCTGTCTCCAGAGCTGCCACACTCTCTCTGGGGGACAGACATCATCCCTCTGTGGGTGGCCACTGCCAGTGGAAGCGCCTGGAGCCGTACAGGACAGACAGCATGTAGAAGTGTTCCACATTCGTTTATGTAAGCCTTCCTATCGTCCACTGAGCTTTGGGGGTCTTCCCTAGGGCTTTACACAGAGCAGCAGCCGGGCCAGGACCCTGGCAGGGCTGTCGGACTGCAGGAACCACGTCCTTCATACCGTACTGACCCACAAGAGCACACCCATGCTGAAAATGTTGTTTCTTCTCTCCTGTAATTAATTTGACCTTTGCTGTTCAGAGAGAACAACACTCTTCTCTTTTTCTCCAAATGCTCTAAATAACTACCTTTTAAAAACATGTGTTTGTCATGTGTCCATGCATGCACACAGGGAGAGAGTGTCACAGAGCATGCCTGGAGGGCAGAGGACAACTTGTGGGAGTCTGTCCTTCCTTCCACTCGAGGATTCTCCAAACTGAATTCCTGTCATCAGTGTTGGCAACAACAGCCTTTATGCAGTGAGTCAACTCACCAGCCATCAAATACTTATTTAAACTGGCTCATATTCATGTACACAGTGATGTGCCTAATAGATACACTGTCATCCAGTGTATTGTACAGTTCTACCGTACCCACCTTCCTGTACCCTCTCCCCTGTCTCTACATCCCAGATAACCTTTCTTCTACTTTCATGCCATTTATTTGAAGTTAGTAAATAGGTTTGTAAAACTGGAAGGCCTAGGGTTTTTGCTGATAATATAAAGATTAGTATCAAGAGTGTCTGCGTGTCTGATATTATTCAGGGGCATGTACCCTTCCTTCTCCTTTCCCCCTTCTCCCTAGTCACTAGCCTGACTTTGCCTATTTGAAGATTCTCTAAATCCAAAGATCTCAAGCCCAAGGTCCCTTAGGCTACAGGGTTCCTAAAAGAGAAAAACCAAATATAAGAGTGTCTGCATTCCTTTCCTCACTTTAAATACGGAATGAAGTATGCTATAGATAACAGAGGAGGTCCTAAGCACCAGACCTTACGCTAAGCAGAGAAAAGAGCAGAGGGTGTTTATTTAAGTAGGAGACTCTGGCACTGCTATTTTCTCTTGACCCTCCATGGCCCCTCCATCCTCTCCACCTGCTCTGAGTCCCCACAAAAACGATCTGTGCGGAGCATCAGAGCCTCTGACCTCTTGTTCTTCACATGGGTTGGCTCACTGGACCCAGACTAAGAAGTCGTAAGGCATGGGTAGCTATATAGGTCAATCTATCGCTAGATTTATTTTGCTTTTTGCTAGTAGGCACAAAGTGGGTTGGCGTTAGAAAGGGGAAGTAAATTCATCACACAAAGAAAGATACTTGCAAATATTAACTCTCTGCTCCTAGAGCAGATTCTCAGGGAAGAAACCAAGTGCCTCTCGGTATGCAAGCAGAACTGGCCTGGTCTGGAAGGCAAGAAGAGTTCCTCTCTGGGGCAGATGCCAAACTGGAGAGTCTCCAGCAGTCAACCCTGGACCTCTCTGTGGGCTTCTGTAAATATTCATTCTGGTGGGGAGCTCTCCTTCCCTTTCATAGACTTTTGTATTTTATCTTACTTCTGATAACATTCAATAAACATTTAAATTCATATTGCTCATCTCGGTTGGGGCAGCAGAGCACAAATTGAGCAGTCATCCGCGCTCAGTGTCTGCAGCCTGGGAACCACATGCTCACACATTTGGTCTTGGCCATCTGCAAACACAGCGGTTTGGTTGACATGTACTGCACTTCTTCTGACCCCTTCCATCCTGTGTACCCTGAGCAGCTGACTCCACACAGAATCCAGCTTTCTACCCTTCTCAATAGCTTGACTTGTTCCTCTATTTGCAGTTTTTATTGATGAGTTTCCTCCTTTTTATATAAAAAGAGAATTTTAATTAATTAAAACTTCAATTAAAGCCCCTGGAAAACCACTCCTTGGGACAGATTAAAACCTACCACCCTGACCTGTGGCACCAGGGTCACATGACCCAGGTTAGTGGTGATGTTAGCGACCACCAGGAGGAAACTCCCAAGCATAGGGCACACTTTCTTGGATTGCCTTTTGTAGGACCAGATGGGTTCCACTCTAGCTGAGAGTTGAAATCTGCTATTTGCTTCCGGAAAGGAATGGAGTTAATGGCCCCTGACCTCTAGATCAGCCTCCAAGAAGAGTGAACTTCTGCTAAGCTATGAGCGGGCTCCCAGGTGGGGCTGGTTCAGATCTGCTCTGGATAGCCTCACACAAGGGAACCATTCCAGCTCGTGGCAGCGCTCATTCTAGATAATTTTATTTCTTGAGCGTTCTGAGTCCTGTTTGCAATTTAGGGCCAACAAGAACCCCAAACTCATTCTAGCTTCTTAATTGACTTATTTGACTTAATCGACCTGGCCACAATCTTCCTGGAACGAAAAATCTTTAAGGAACTAGATATTGTGGCTATCCCGAGTGTGGGGTGTTAACAGTGCAGGGGACGCGAGGAAGGCTAAGGGTATTTCGTCCCAGCTATTCCCAAAGCATTCTTCATCACATACTTTTTTCCTATAAGATTTTCACTTCCCTTTGGTTTCAAGTGGGGCAGAGCAGCTGCCAGCGGGCTGCCCGTTGGTCAGAAGGAAGGCACCGGCTCTGCGA
>LOEQ01001106.1:121482-135843 GCA_001685075.1 Bramus lutescens | reverse complement strand
GTAACCCAGCTGCTTGGGAGGCTGGGGTGTGAGGATAGAAAATTCAAGCCATGCCTGGGCTCTAGGGGGACCCCAAGACCAGGCTGTAAAGTTTGTAAAACTCTATCTTGGAATAAAAACCAAAATGGCCTGGGGATGTAGTTTAATCTGGAGCATTTTCCTAGCACATGGAAAGCCCTGGGTTCAGGCCCCAGAATGGAAACAAACAAACAAAAACCCACTGTTCATGCTGACCTCAGACGAAAGGAATCAGAATATGTGAGGGGGAGCTCCCCTCCTCTGAAGGCTCTTACTGCAACTAAGCCTGTGATCTATGGTCAGGGCGGGTCCAGTATGTGACCATTGGTCCCCACGCTTCGTTCCTCTGAGCTTTCAGAATCTGATCTTAAAATCACCATTCAGCTATGTATCTCAAAGAAGACCAGGGCAATGGGAAACATTTTTTCCACTGATGATATAAATATAACTCTTTTGATGTCATTTACTTCTAAAAGTGCATGTGAGAACTTTCTATTTACTCCAAAATAGACAACATTTGTTGTCTTAAGCAAATAAACAACATTTGTTGCCTCAATAAAATCTCAAGAAACCTTTTGGAAGAGGTAATATTTTAGGTAAATATTTTAGGCTCCCTAAGCCCTATGGTCTCTTCTGCAACTACTAGGTTATCTTTGTGGCATAGAGGCAACCACAGTGACGTGCACATGGATTGCTAAAAGCATGTTTTAATAAAACTTTATTCATAAAAAGAGTGTCAGGCTGAAGGGCTGAATTTGGTCGGAAGCTGCAGTTTGCCACTCCTCAGTCTAAGGGGAATTCTCAATACTAGATACACATTAGAACCAACCAGGAGCTTCAGAATACCAGTGCTTGGACCCACCTCAAGGTAATAGCAGATTTCTTGAAGTTAGAGCCACTGTCTTAGAGATAGTCCTGGTTCAGGGGGATCTAGCACAGGGTGTTAGTGTGCCAGTTGAGCCAACAATGTGAGAGCAACAAGTGGAAAGAATTATCTCCTGATGGCCACATGCACAAAAGAGCAAGGGTCAAAAGTGGGGGACCCAACCCTGGCATCAATACAGGCCAAGAGAATAGGGAAAGGCCAGCCCCGAGGAATGGCCAGCAAGGCCTCTCTGTCAGGAGCTGTGAGATGAGGGGAAGAACACATCATCAACCTGATGCAGAGCTCAGGCCACTTCAAGCTCATGCTGAGCCATTCATACAGAGATAATCTTACCTACGCAACCCTCTCCGTCAGGTCTTCGCTGGTACCCAGGGCCACAGATGCACATGTAGGTGCCTATGAGGTTCTTGCACTCCATTTGCTTCTCAGCACAGTCATGTTTTCCTTCTGCACACTCATCCTCATCTGGAAAGAATGTATAATCATAACTTACACATACACTGTACTGAATGCATTTAAACACAAGATGGCCATCTCTGTTATTTTAATACTGAGCTTATTTCCTTTGGCATCTGTTGGGCACTGATATATTAAACATGGGAGGGAATATTCTAACCACCTTTGAACTTGTTGTAAAAACTGCTTCCTGGCCATCTGATGATCTCATCAGAAGCATGACTCTATGCAGGCAATTCCTGGATTCCCTTGCTTTATGTTTCATACCTGCTTGTTGAAGCATTTAAAGACTTATGACTATAAGTGGAGTAAAAGGGCCCTGTTATTATAATACAATGTCATTTCATAACATTGATAAAAGTATCGAAATTGCAGCATGATAACATAATGACCTTATGTATTATAAATATCATGGGTATAATAAAACAAACCTGTTAAGTAATAATTATTACAATGTCATATATTATATAGTATTATTTTAATATGGCATTCTTAACTAATATAATTAGTATAATACAATATCAGGATAGTCATTGGGTAACTAAAGGTTTAGTTTTCATTTGAGGAAAGGACAAGTGTCCCCGACATCTTATTCTCCATCAAAGCTCTCCCTCTTTCACTCCCTTTTCTTTGGATTGGTTGTGTTCTCACTCTCTGCTTTTAATAATATGGCATTTCCCCACTTTCTTTTTTCCCACATGCTAAGCTGAGACATTTGGATTCTATTCTGCAAGGTAAGGAACTCTCAGGGCAGCTTCTACTTCATACAAAACTGGATTTTAGTCATTTTGAGAGACCAGGTGTCTGCTAATTAAAAGAGCGAATTTAGATTGTTCCAGACTAGCCCCTATGATTGATTCATCCTGGTTTCATGCTCTGGGGATTGCCAGCATTCAGCTAGACTTTTGAGTGGAAATGTGTTAAGGAACACAGATTTGTCACTGGCTTTTGAAATGTGGTATCTCTTTCTTCCCTTGGGTTCTCAAATGCCTATTATTTTATATCTTCAGAGCATTTTGCTCTTTTGTAAGATTTATTTTGACTAATGTGCATGTATGTATATACATGCAGGTACCCTTGGATGCCAGAAGAGGGTGTCAGATCCTCTGGAGCTGAAATTACAGACAGCTGTGAGCTGCCTGATGCGAGTGTTGGGAAGTGAATTCGGTCCTCGGCAAGAGCAGCAAGCACACTTAGTCACTGAACCATGTCTCCAGCCCCTCTCAGGACATTTGGTATATTACAACTCTCATCATATTTATGACACTAGGATTATTTGTTTATATTTTCATCTTTTACATCAACTTCTACATATCTCAACACCTCTGAGGATGTTGGGAAATATCTTTGTACAGAGAATGTGTATGACTTCATAGGATGATTGACATATCACAGACATGGAATGCAAAGCAAACTAATCCAAGGTCTGCAGTGCAGCCCCCGCTGGGCCTACTGTGCCTCTTGGTACAATCTAGAGGTAAAGGAAGAAATGAAACCCCTACATTCACTATGGATTAGGAGACAATGGTCATTCCCTAGCCCTGATCTACTGAGGGAAGCTTTAGAGGGACATCTGCCCTCGGACACAGAGACAGGGCACTCTGGCTTGGATGAGCTCTGACAGGACTCTCACCTTTGCACATCCTCCTGTCTTCCCGCAGGACGTAGCCAACAGGGCACTTGCATTCGTAGGACCCATAGGTATTTACACACCGGAAGGCACAGAGCAGAGGATTCTGGGCACACTCATTTATATCTGCAGTAAAAGAAAGTAAAATATTGGATCAATGACACCAAGAATGACAAAAAGAGAGAGCTGTACTTTTATGAAAAGTTGAAAGTCTTCCCTATCATAAAATGAATAGATCCAGATAATTATGAAAATGAGTTGATTATTCCTGGCATAAATATGGTGGCCAATATCTGTATCTCTCAGCACAGCCACTAAGTTTGCTGTACTGGTGCAATTATAATTTTGCATGAGTGAGAAACGAAAGGTCCACCTTGCATACTTGGAAGGCTCAGGTTGACCAGTTACCTCTCTCTTTGTACATGGACTATGGATAATCTTTGCTTATTTTGACAAAATCTATTATGGTCAGAAGAGAAGCTGAGTCCCCTAAATGCTTCGCTACTTCTCCTTCACTAGACAAAGATTCCTATGAAACAAAAGGGCTTTTTTGCCCAGAGTATTCTGGTCATTTTTTTTTACTTAGAGAAATGCAGTTTACACAGATGCCCAAGTTCTAGCCTTGATTAAAGAGTGGTTTTACCTTCACTGAGCAAAGCGACTCTTCTGGAGTTCATGGTTTAGAAATATCAGGATGGATTTTTCCAAAAGTAAGAGGGTAAAGACAAACCACCTCAGTGATTATGTCACTTCCCAAGAGCGATGATGTGGATGGAGAACAGGAGCCAGGTCATGGTTTATTCACAACCTCTAAAGGCTCCCAACACTCCAGGAGTCTGCATCTATGGTGAAGAGCTCCCTTCAGTCCCAGCATTTCCCCTCCGTTCTTCTCTTACACCAGTGAATCTCATCTTGAAGAGCACATGGGTCATCTGGACAGCTACTGGACCCTACTTTTAGAGTTTGTGATTCAGGGATCTAGATCGAGGCCAGAGAGCTTGCATTCTTCACAATTTCCCAGGGGTGCTAAGGCAAACTGTCTAGGGACCAACCACCCTTCGGCACTCCCTAGCCTTTCCCTCCTTTCCACACTCCCTGCTAGGCAGCCATGACGGCAAATATTTTTCAGATGCTTCTACGGGTTAGGCAACCTCCCTCCGGGACTGCCTCCAGATGACCACAGGATGCCAGTGGTTATCTAGCTCCGTGTGCAGATGTTTCTACAAGGAGGACACAAATGAGGAGGGAAAAAAAACCCTTGGAAACAATAGAAACAACAACAAAAGAATGGAAATAGAAAATAGGCAGGTAGTAAATGAGACAGGAGTTGTGTTGAAATGTAAGCAGTGGAAACACACTAGTGAGCACCCCAATATAGACAGTATAATTTCTGTCATAAGCCACCTATTTTTTTACACTTCCTGCAAAGATGAGGCCACAAAGGGAAGAAATGATGCAACAGCCTGCTAGTCTCAGCTGTTCTGAATTAATTACGAAAGTTGTGTGATTCAGAACCATAGTCAAGCAACTGTTCCCACAATCAGTAATGGCAACCAACTCTTCTGTATTTGGGGCACTTGCCTTCGCATGTCATCATTGGACCAGGCTCAAATCCCTCCTCACAGGTACATTCGAATCCTCCAATCACATTCTTGCAGGTCCCATTTCCACAAGGATTACCCACGGAACATTCATCGGTATCTGCAAGTGACCCGAGGTGGAGATAAAGTGAGAGGAGATACAGTGGGCTCAGACTCAGACACCACTTTTAATTCGGTCCTAGTTTGTGGGTCTGCATTGTCTTGCTTAGTTCACCATTCTTACAAAGAGGGAATGTGTGTGCCTTATAATCACAGGTTTAGACCTGGAGTTTGCCCTTGCTCAACGGCAGAGAAAGTGAGAGATCTAAGTGCCTAGTCTTTATATTTCCCACGTGGTTTTCTGCAGCCTGTCCTTACGAAGAAGTGCATGTTTCACAGGCCCTAGGTGCTCTGATGACTAAAACAAGGTTCCTATATGCAGCCAGGGGTTTCTGCTGGTTCGAAGACAAAAATCTCCAATTGTCCCCACATTACATCACTGCCCAAGAAGGCTTACACACGATGGATTCTTGCCAGATATAAAATAGAAGACTAAACTTATGCAAAGTAAGAGACCTAAGGTTAGATAGAATTAATATACTGGAAAAAAAAAAACAACGTTCACATAGATTTTGTTGAATTTTTTAAAACCGGATGGTTTACATTAGACAGACCCCCACCCCCCAAAAAAAAGTCTTAAAAAAAAGAAATAAAATATGTTTAGGGTATGACCTTTCTAAACAACTGTGGAGAGGGAACACATTTTACCAAAAAAATAAATAAATAAATAAAAAGTACAGATGCCTCCTAACCCAACCACCTGGAACATTCACTGATCTTATTCCTAACCCGGGCTTTAGGGAGAATATTTTCCCTTGCGAAGAAAGAACCCTGTTCTTAGAAAGAGAACTGCCATTTTAGCTATCTGAAGCCCAGGAAAATAGTGGGATCTTGTCAAGGGTTACTTCTAGGCGAGGAGGCTCTTTTTGCACATACACAGTAGCAAACTAAAGATTTCAAAAAGGTAACACGGATAAAACTTGTTTCTGTTTTGCTGCTAAACCACACTTTACCACCATGAGTACTGTTATCTCCTTTGATTTACTAAAAACATCAGTATCATGGCAGGTTACAGCTGCCAGTGTAATTTAAAACAAATCACTTCATTTGCATAATAGACTCAAGGGTGGGAGAGGGCAGACCATGCACACAGGCTCTCATCTCAGGCTGCACGCAGTCTTCGGACCCCCATTCCTTATATAAAGACAATACTTTTTTAATCTGTACAGACATTCAGTGCTGATACCACATTTAATCCATGTTACAGCAACATTGCTTTAGAGTTCTTGCCCAGAACAGTTGAATCTAGTTTACTGTCAATGTAATTAAGAGTCAATGGTCCATACAGGAGCATTATCCATTGGACACTTTAGTGAAAAGGCAAAATAAGAAACTGAGTGGGCCACATGACCTTTCATACTGCCAAATATACAAGGTGCATATAAAAATCGCTATTTCTACATATCAAAAGTATAAATTATGGCCACTAACAGTATATTTTTAAGTTGCACTAAGACTTCTGTTTGCTGTTGTTCTTTCCAGTATCTCTTATGACATGTCCAGTATCTGCCTTCCAAGTTAGACGACGAGGGTCATGCAAGGAAGGGTCATCTAGGGTAGGGACCAACTAGTTGTCTAACTGAGGAATTCCTCAATGGAGGAACAAAACTAGACTCAACTTTGGTAGAGTAAAAGCCAAGTAGCTCAATTTTTGCGTCATACAATTCCAAAGGAAGAGGCCGAGTCACTACTCACCCACACATTCATTCCCTTCTAGAATATAACCAAATGGGCACTCGCAGCGATAGGAGCCATCTGTGTTGATGCACTGTCCATGTTTACAGACATCGGGCTCTTTGCACTCATCCATATCTTAAGTGAAGGAAGAAAAAAACTCAGTAAAAAACAAGGCATTCTTCTTAAACTATTGTCAATTCTGTGTGTTCAACAGGGTGAATATCTAATATCACAATATAATTATCATCCAAGTGATATAACAACAAATAGAAGAGATAATTTCTCCCAGGTATATGTGGAGAAACAAGACCCGGAGGAAGGATAAAGAAGAGGCAGAGAGGACCCAGCTTGGAGCACTCACCAACGGCTGAGTCATCGGGGCCCACGATGATCCCACTTCCAAAGGGGCAGATCTGGCGGAAAGCCTCTGTGGTGGAGATATGCACTCATTAGTGGGCAGACCAGGGACAACAACAACAGGCTTCCCACGCCCCCATCCATTATGTGGTTTGGCCACATGCTGCACACATTGAGAGATATGAATAAGACATCCAGAAGCAAGGACGGTGTGCCTATTCTTCATGACTGATTCATAACACAATTAAAAAAGAAAGTAACTATCATGCTCCTTTGATAAAATACATCTAAATGGATGTTCTAATTACATTTATAATTTGATTATCCTATTGGCTTCAAGGCTTGCACTGTTGCTCATGTCATGGTCATATGCACATGGGATCGTGAATGAGAAACAAAGGTGTTAGACTTACCATCTGGCTCAGTGGGGCACAGCTCACAAGGGTCCCCCCAGCCTTCTCCCTTCAAAGCACAGCAGCATTCCTGTTTGGAATGATTCCTGGATTTGGGCGACGAACATTTCCCACCTTCAAACTTGGCGTAACAGTAGCTCATTCGCAAATCTGCAACACACATCCACAGGACTCTTCAGCTGTTTCCCTGCTGAAGCTTGGCCATATGATAGCAGGTCAATGCCTCTCTCACTAACCATAGTTGTAGCCCATAAGTGACTGGAATTACAGAAAGGCTGAGACTGCTAAAGCCACAGGGAAGCAAGAGCAAGCTAGGCCAAACAAATTTATGTTGCTTTATCCTCATCCCTCAGTTTACCGACTACTTCAAAGCAACCTGATATGAATGCTACAACCATGTGGGTGTGGACTGGAAAACTGCGCCACCAGGGTGCATTCCTAAAGTAGCTGCCCATGGAATTGTGGGGACAAAATTCAAGTGGGACTTCCGGCAGACTTTACACTCATGCACACACAGCCACATCAAAATTCAATTCCCAACCAGAGCCTGCTTAGTGGAATAGAAAGAAGAACATGGAAGGCAGAAGGCAGGACTATGGGCGAGTGTAGGTACAATAACCTTCCTTTCAAAGACTATCTGTATTTCTTTCTACTCATTATTGGTAACACCAAGGAAGAGGAGCACTTTTTCTTATGAAATGCTCCAATGTCACGTGACATAATTTTGGAAGCCAACTTTTCCAGTTCTTATAGAGCAGATTGGGTAGCTGTGAGCGGTGAGCTCATCTAGGGGTCTGAAATGGGTTTTCTCCTCAAACTTGACTTCCAGAGCCTTGCATGGCTTCTCCCTCATTCCACGGTGGCTAAGATCTGCAGATCTCGAGGCATGCTTCTGCACCCACGGGTACCATTCCGTTTCGCTTCAGTTCTGACCACCCCTGACTTCCGCATCCTCTACCATGAGTTTTTCAGACCAGAAAGTCTACTCGCACAGCAGTGCTTGTCCCCAAATACCGACTTTGTGGAGAAATGCCAGGAGTCAACTAGTCCTCATTTCTCAGGGGACACCCTTTCATTTGCCTTAGTCTTCAAGTTCTTTGTCACATCCCTTGTTTTGTACAGTGTCGCTTTTACCACTCGTTCCCACCACTGTCCTTAGATTGCTGACCTTACCCTAGACCCAGTTTTACCTTTTCCACCATTCTCCTCTACACCAAAAGAAAGTAAGTGTCTTGGATTCAGACGGAGACTCAAATGCATGAAGTCCCAAGTCGGTCAAAATGACATATTCCTTTCCCTGAATCTCGCAGGTTAAGAATGTTCCTTTATAATGTGGCACCCAGTGCCAGAGTCTACTCCCTGAGTAGAGTGGCATTTGGTGCTGCAAAACCCAAGATCCGTGATTCTGTGGAACTTCCTGACTTTATGACTAATAGTAGCCTGATTCAATTTGTCACCTTATAGGAAAAAATCCCAGTTTCAAAATTCCAGGTTCCAGCAGAACCTGCACTGAGATTTGCTTTCAGTCATGTTGATCTTCTGGGTGAGCTTGTCCCTCAAGGTGGCCTACAGAAAGAAACAGCTCACATGTACACTTCAGCAAGAGCTCACTAGGATGCCTGTTACTAGTCCATCTGCAAGCAGCCTTCTCTGACCTCTGAAATTTCTTCGGAATTATGAAAGTCCCTGCTCGCATTCCTCAGTTCTGGCTGAGGATGTGGCTGGGTTCTCGCAGCTGGACTGGTTCTTCCTGCAATGTCAGCTTGCCCCGTGACAGGCCAGTGCAAATTGAATTAATAGCTTTGGAGTTTCCCCTGGCTTGCCACATCGGCAGACTCGCACCTGGCCTCTCACTGCTTTCTTTCCGAATGCAGGCCAAGCCAAAGACACAAATGAGGGGGTAGGAGTCAGGCTCTATCTGGACTGGCCTGTAGCACACAGGCAGAATCCAGCTCTACCCCAGTCACCATTTTGAAACATTTGCGGTCTTCTGATAATTCCCTACAAGACCAAACTGACCAGAGAATTTGCAACTTTTCCCCTCATACTTCTGCAATGACCAACTGCAAAAGTAAAACAAAACCAGGCAAAAGAAAAATAATAGGCGCTCACAGGAGATGCAGAGACAATAAGACTTTGTCATGCACACGGTAGGCATGCTTGGGTGGGTATTGCTGTGGCCTGGGTAAACACACTGCATTTCTACACAGTTAAATGGCTTCTCGGCCTAAAACTTGGAAGACCTAGGATCCAAAAGTTGTATTTTAGAATCTTAAATTATATTCTAAACCTATTATTTGATGATATGAAGCAATCCCCACACACAAAACAAACAAACAAAAGCACAAAGCAGCATATAGACACTGACAGAAATTCTAAATGTAAATATTTATGGGCCTTCCCCACCTTGTAATTCATTAAACTAGCTTGTATAAGTATAGCCAAATAACAATTGCATTGTTTAGGAATGTCTAAACAAGTTTCTGGGTTTTAACCAAACATTGTTTTGTGTTTACTTTCAGAAGCTTTCAAAGTTTTAAAGTTAATCTGGCAAGCCCTTGAATATTTTCACTATTGACAAGTATTACTCTACCCCAGTCACCATTTTGAAACATTTGCGGTCTTCTGATAATTCCCTACAAGACCAAACTGACCAGAGAATTTGCAACTTTTCCCCTCATACTTCTGCAATGACCAACTGCAAAAGTAAAACAAAACCAGGCAAAAGAAAAATAATAGGCGCTCACAGGAGATGCAGAGACAATAAGACTTTGTCATGCACACAGTAGGCATGCTTGGGTGGGTATTGCTGTGGCCTCTCACTGGTAGAGTCTGTGAATATGGGCATCTTTCCCTGGGTACAGGAGATCGGTTTGCATTTTCTCTGTCTAAGAGTCTTGGTCTGCACCCACATTCACGTAGGTTGCAGCTTCCTATAGCTGATCTCCAGGTTCTGGGACATCAGTGTCTCTTGAGGATGCCCCACCAAGAAGCCCATCAGCATCTGTGCTTATAGGAGGGAGAGGGGTGTAAGTGCCAAGGAAGTTGTATAAGCAACTGAAACTTGATGGATGAGTTTTTAACCTCAAAAGTCAAAATGAACCTTTGGGCATATGGTAATCATTAGACCTGTGGGTGAATGAAACATCTTCCCGTTCACGGAGAGTCAGAGCTTTGCCATGTTTAAAACATGAGACCACAACAAATAAACACAGAATAATGAAAGCCCAAAGCTTTCGGAGGCTTTTACCTTGGCACCTTCTTCCAGTCGAGGACAGGGAGAACCCTTCCGGACA
Organism: Bramus lutescens; assembly: GCA_001685075.1. NCBI lineage: Eukaryota > Metazoa > Chordata > Mammalia > Rodentia > Cricetidae > Bramus > Bramus lutescens. Next base: position 125,410 of record LOEQ01001106.1, on the reverse strand, counting down.
CAGACACTTGAAGCTGCCCTCCGTGTTGCTGCAGGTCCCCAAGGCACAGATTTCTGGTTCTTCCACACACTCATCAATATCTAAAGGGTTACACGTGTCAAAGTCAGAGCGTCAGGGAGACCCCGTCACTCACCAAATTGAAAACGTACAAGTCCAGTGTTTGAGCGGTTTCACAACCCCCACCAGGGAAGTGATTGCCTGCGAAATTATTTTAAGGTGAATTTTTAAAAGTTACTTTGACAGATCTTAATGTAAAATGGAATCTGTAAGAACCTTGTAGGAGTTGTAATGACGACCCCCTTACTCACGGAGGTGCACAACCAATCAGAGGAGAGGCACTAACTCCACCCCACACTGCTCTGGGAGCCAGGTCAGCGGTCCAGCATCCTGCCTCGTCACTGCATAGCACAAGCCCAAGGCTCATCTCGGTGAAAGCCTATTTCCCTCCACTCACTCAGGGAGCCTTCCTCAGCACCCCATGCTATAGCCTTAAAAACATTAATAGCCATATAAAGAAGCCCAATCCCATCCCAGATGATGACTGATCTGCTGGATAGTTTTGCTGAAGATATGAATATCCTTTTCATGTATAGACCAGGGCTATTCTTTCCACAGAGCTACCAGGATCTGGGTACGTGTGAATTAAGGGCTCCTTTCTTCAGCACTTAATGCATCGTATCGCCTGTAAGGGGTAACCCATTGAGAATTCAAAGTGGCTTGAGTAAGCACCGTATTGTAAGAGGTTTTCCTAACAAACTCCTAGCCTGTGTATGCTGGCCTGACTGTAAAATTACATATCCCCCTTTTCTTTCAAAATTATCTCAGTTTCGTGAATAAGCTACACGGCCATACTACTTTCGTGGAAAGCAGAGCCACTCTCTTGAAACAGACTCACCTGTTCCCTGTGACTTCCAGCCGGGTCTATAGTGAAGGAAGGGGCTAGTCTCAAAATCTTGGTTGTACCGCCTTAGTTAAAACTTTACAAAATATATTAAGTATCTCTTGGGTCATGGAACTCTGTGCTTCTCATCTGTGCAGTTCTGCCTACACCAAGATGTATTTACATGACTTTGTTCTTAAAAGGTCCGCCTAAGGGAAAGTGAAGAAACTAACTCCATTGTCTTGCATTAATATTGTAACTATCATATACTAGAGATTCTAGAGACAAGCAAGTGAGGTGATTATCTTCTTACACAATGCAAAACCAGCATCCCCACCACTCTGTGCTGTAGTGTATATTTTAATTTTTGTTTTTTGGCTTATTAATGAGGTTGACCTTTTCTTCATTGAATTGCTTCATTCTTAAACTCCTTCCACCACTACAGCTACCCTTTCCTTAAAAAGGTAACTTTTGTAAAAATGCTCAAATATTTATGTTTATTGTTATGTTATGAATCTTGTTATTATATATTTGCATGTGTATACATGCATGTGTGTGTGTGTGTGTTTGGCAGTGTGTGGGTCCACATGGACATGTTCACACATGTGTATGTGAGGGCAGAGGTTGGTGTTGGGTGATTTCCTAGAACCTTCTCCATCTTATTTTTTGAGCTAGGCTCTCGTAGCTGAACTTAAAGCATGCTGCTTTGTCCAGCTGGCCAGCTTGACTCAGGGATCTCTGTCTCTATCTCCCAAGTGCTGGGATTTCAGAACGGCCACCACCCTCACCTGGCATCCATGTGGGTACTAGATCCAAACTCATGTTCACACACTTGTGCCAACTGAGACATCTCCCAACCCTATTTCTTTTTCTTATATTAAAAATTAGCCTGTAGGTACCAGGTTCCTAATAATACGTACAGATATTGTAGAATGGGCACATATATTGATCATCTGGGGAGTTCTTTCTATTTCTCTGTACCTCTAGTCTAGCTATTTTGGGGAACTTACATAGCAATCAAGAAGCAAATTGTATCTGTCACAAAGAAAAGCAAAACGGTGCCTGAGAGATGGCTCAGAGGGCAAATGCCCTCGCCACCATGACTCGAGTGTGGGCCTTAAGCCCCATGTGATGGAAGGAGAGCACTAACTCCCAGGTGTTGCATTCCAATACCTGTATGACACACATATGTAAGCATCTGCACACAATCACCCATGCACACACACAGAAACAGATAAGATTTTTTTTTCTTAAAAACAAAAGTGGCCAGAGAGATGAGTCAGCAAAGGGCACTGCCGCTCTTCCAGGAGGAACCCTGACGTGACTTCTGGCACCACATGGTGCTTCACAGCCATCTCCAGTTCCAGGAGGTCTGCTGCCTTCTTCTGCCTTCTGTTGGCACCAGGCATGCTCGTGGTGCACAGACACGCATGCAGGCAAAACACCCATACATAGGAAATAAATATTTTTCAAAAAAATAACATAAGAAAAAAAATTCAATGACTGTTAGACTTCAATCTGATAAGATGTTTGTTTCTACTTAAAATATCACCACTGGAATGTGGTATAAATTGGATTTATAACATTTCTCATTGGCAGTATTAAAAGTAGGAAAAACTAACACCCACTATGACGACAGGAGAGCTGTTCAAAGGCAGGGGTGTGAACTATGTGACTTCTTGAGAACCCATCCAACCGACTTACTCATGAAGTTCTTGTAATGAGAATCCTTCACTTAATGAACAGCAATCTGTGCTGAGACTAAAGGAATGGAATGATGTATAAAACTTGCTGAGAACTTTCTCTCTCGTAATACATTTCTACCCACCTACAACTGGAGACATTGTAGACAGACTACACAACCAATTTCACCCAGCCTTGCAGGTGGGCACTTAAGTGGATATGGGAGCTGTGGTTAGCTGTCAACGGCAGCCACTTAAAATCATCTAATTTGGGAATGTCATCAATGGGAAAGAGCTAGGGCCTCCAAAGCAGCCTGCACATGGAGAAAACTAACATCCCCAGTGATCAGGACAAGAACTGGCTGTTACTGTCTTGACAGAAGATGAGGTCATACGTCACAGCCTCTGAGTTAAGATTAAAAAATAGATATAAAGGTATTGCAAACTGCAAATGCCATTACAAAAATGTGTGATTTCAGTGATTCTAGTGCAACACCTCAGTCTTTCTCATCTCATCAGCAGCCCTTACCTTCACATTTGTCTTGCTGTAGGCTGTACCCAGGTGGACAAATACATCTATAGGAGCCGTCCAAGTTCTGACAGGTCCCAGGTGCACATTTCCCAGGATCCAGAACACATTCATTGATATCTGCAGAGAAAAGAAAGCCAGAGAGAGGCTCCTGCTGGCATGATTTCCATTAAGCAGTGCAAACTCAGTCAAAGGAAATGGAATTAAATCAGAAAAGCACATAGGGCTCATTAAAAGCCACAAAAGTCTCCCAGAGAGAAAGCAATTACTTTAAAAGCTTCCCGAAGTGTGCAATACTGTCACATTTTATTCTACCTGCCACAAATTAAGTATTTCAAGAACAGAGCAGCATGTTAAAGGGATTTTAATGATTCTTGAAAGATTCTGTGACCTTACCTCTGGAGAGGTATTTTTAACAAACTATAATGAATCACAGCTATTATGTCTAACGTTTAACAGCTAAGATGTTTTCTATGACTGTAACCTAATTTTAAAATAAGAAGAAAAATGATATGTATTTTTCTAAAAATTTAAAAATAAAGTCTTCACAGGCAAGATTAGTGTAATCCTACAGTGATTTTTTTTTTCCCCACTAGCACCCCATAGCGGGATTAGAACAGGGACTGCCTGGTTCTGTGCTGGGCCTCTGGGGACATTTTCTCAGCAACTGTTCTCCTTTCTTCTTTTTAAATTTGAGGACTTCATAACTACAATGTATTTGCATACTTTTCACCTTCCTGGTTCCCCTCCCCCGACTCCTCCTCACCCAACACCCCCCGAACTCATGATTCTATATTTATTTTTCTGCACACACACACACACACACACACACACACA
>LOEQ01001106.1:99853-113650 GCA_001685075.1 Bramus lutescens | reverse complement strand
CCCCAGGAAAAACCACAACAGGATGTCTCTCAGGTCTGTGCTTCCTTGGTGGGAAAACCTGACTACCGTGGGTGGAGCTTGCAGGAGTGGGAGTGTCTGACTGAGGTGGGGTGGGCTGTACCTCTCTCTCCATGCAATGGGCCTGTGAGCAGCAGTGTGTGCCAGCGTTATGATGGGCACACCACTGCTTTGCCCGCGAGTTCTGCCCTGAGTGTAAATTGTAAAGAAACACAGAATCAACCTCGCCATAGAAGCCAAGTGAGATGACAGGCAGGCACTTCTGTGACATGCGCCTAACATCTGCTCCTGCACTTCCTTGTATATCTGGAAAGTATAAATATGGAAGTCCCCCCAAACATTCCTGGAATCCATTACAATTTCAGGAAGGCTGAGAAATGTGTGAAATCAACCTTCATTTTCTGATTTATTTTAAAAGCTAAGAATTTGGTGGGGAGCAGCTGAGCGCATTTAAACACTCACCTTGAAGATGAATAATTTGCAAAATGGAAATCAAAAATCAAAATACTTAATCTTCTTAATGTTCTCTGAGTCTGACTGTTTCTTGACCCCCTCCCTGGCAACAGAGGGCCTTGCCCTGACCCAGCTGCAGACTTTCAATCCCACATAAGCTGCAAGGTCTGGGTTGACTTTTTACTCATGGGTGGCCTTGCCTATGTGTCCTGGCCAAGGGCAGCACTTTTGGCAAATATTAGTGGCAAAGGGATATTTGGGTAATTATTCAAGGGGCCTCTAAGTGGAGATAAGAGAAAATACAAGGAAAAAGTGGCAGGCATCCTTAGACGTGTACCAGAAGGGAAAGAGAACAACCACGAAGAAAACAGCCACCTCTAGGACAATAAGACCTGCTGGTTCCTGTTCTTCCTACACTGTGCTTTCTCTACAGGAACCCAATTCTTGATGGTTTCAGGAAATCCCAAAGCTGGGACCATGCTCTGAACTGGCTATCTCCTGAAAAGGGCTCAGACTGGCTATCACCCCTGCCCACAACCCACACAACAAGCAGGGTAAGTGATGTGTGCCCAGTTGGCCACAGTGGTTGTGAGCTGGCAAGAGAGCCTAGCAAGCATGTGGTCACTAATGGAATGTAACTATATGTGGACTGTCAACCATCCTTGATTTAGAGGACAAGGTTTGTTAATGACAAAATATTGACGCCATTACACACTGAGCGCCATTGCACACTCTCCAGGGGGGTAATAACCCAACCTTTCTATAACGTAAAAAATCTGGCTAGAGGCTTGCTGCTCACATATTAAGTAGAAATGATTCCAGCTATCCTAGAGAACGTCATATTATTTAATAAGTAGCAATGTCTCCTCCACTAAAATGTACAGGAATGCCATTATCCCTGCAGGAGAGATGAAGTATGATGCATTAGAAGGAAGCCTTGGAGTCTCTGTCTGTGCACATGGCCACAGGAGGCAACGGGAAGTCCATCTGCACGCTTGCCAACATTCTCCATATGAAACCAAATTTCTTCTCGCCATTTAGGATTCTCTCGTGCACTTGGAGCATTTTTTTTTTACCACTGTTTCTATTTTGGGTAAACAGATCTCTGTTTCAAAGAGAAGACTGACTTTGACATTTAGCTAAATATGACTGTCCTCTTGTGTTTGCTTTGAAGAAAATGAAACAGAAGCAATCTATTGGACACACCCAAGTCTTTTCTTATCAGCTGGGAAATGAATATATCCAGTGTTGGGGGATGATGTTCTAGAATAAACATCCTAGTTTTCTCCTTAAGAGTTAATTAAAAAAAAGTATTTCCCCCCATGTTGGTCTCTACCATGTACTTCTCTTAATTCATTAATTTTTAAAATGGTATTTTTGTCAAGCCTGGGAGAATTTCCTATAATTCTGTTCTAGCTCTTGAGTTGAGTCCAGTGTGGCAGAATTTGCAAAGGTGTTGCTAAGCAGCTTGCCAGTTGCATTGTGTGTAGATGTGGAAGAGTCATACTTACCTTCACAAACGAGCAGCTTGTCATTATAGAAGAACCCCACGGGACACTCACACCGGAAGCTGCCAACCATGTTGATGCACACTCCATTTTCACAGACCCCCGGGATCTCCCGGCACTCATCAATATCTAAAAACAGAGAAGCCCTTGTGAGCAACAGTGTGGTCCACAACCCTGTGAAAGCTGGAGATAGGACTGGAAAGACAGACACATGTGTGTCTGTGTGGACTCCATATCTTTGGGGTTAGGTTTTGTTGCAAAACATCCAGTTTGTAAGGCATGGACCACTTTTGAATCTACTGAGCAGCACATACACCTGATGAGGAGGGACTGATTGAAGACATGGTCAGCTGTGAAGAACTGTCACAGGAGACTGTGTTTCCTAAGGCCAGAGGTTTGGGCTCGTCTGCATCTTCTCCTGGAGTTTAACAGATGACACCAGTTGGGCAGACTTGTAAGGGGCTACACTCACCAGTCTCTGGTTCCTGGGGCATCTGTTACTCTACAGAGGCACTTTATTTTCTTATTATAAGCAGGAGGCTCCATAGGGTATTTGCTTGCCAGAGTTGTAAGGGGACAGCCATAGGCTAAGGTGGAGTTTATTTTTATTTTATGTGCATTGGTATTTTGCCTATATGCTTGTCTGTGGGAAAGTCTCAGATCTCCAGGAGTAGGAGTTACAGGCAATTGTAAGCTCCCAGGTTTTTTTGCTGGGAATTGAACCCGGGTCCTCTGGAAGAGCAGTCAATGATCTAAATCCTTTAACTATCTCTCCAGCCCTAACGTGGCATTTATAAGAACAGCAGAAACCTCAAAAGAACACACCCTGAAATCCACCTGCCCCAGATCCTTTTTCAAGAGTTTGACTAATTTAGAACCCATTCTTTTGGTATAGATTAAATTATGAAATAGGGACCCCAACATTTGTTAGTTCTAAATAGAATGATGTGTTATTGCCAAGTATAGCAAAAACAGACTGAATCAAACCTCTAGTCATTGTTAGGTACAAAATAGCAAAAGGATATTATTAAGTGTTTTCTTTTTTCTGTCTGGATTTTATTTCCACTTGGAGAAGTTTACATTTTAAGACAAGATTAATAAACATGCTATATAGTTTTAGCTACCCAGGAAAGGACTCTCTATGCCAACAGTTCTAAGACCTTTCAGAGGGAGGATATAAGCTCAAATAAAATAAGGCTTTACAATCCTCTAAGTATTTTGTCATGGCAGAATTTGGTAACACTAACTACATTGCTAAATACCATGTTTCTAGTTGCCCAGAGCTAGAAGCCAGGCAAACTGTGAGTCAGGACTGGGTTCTGGTCCCAGCTCTGTTACTAATTAGCTAGGTGGCCCTGGGTGAGTCCCTTCCCTTTTCTGGGCCTCTGTCTCTTCCACTGGAAAGCAGGGAATTTGGAAAGACGGTTGGAAGTCTTCCCAGATCTACTGGAGGATGGCGCTAGTGCCATTCCAAGTCTTCGCTGACTGCCAACCGTGGGAGCCAGGCCTTGCTGGGTTACATGCCTGGACTGCCCATGGAGACCCATTACCATTAGAAGCCACTTACCTCTCAATCACAGATTCTAGACAGATTAAAAGATGTTTTGGGAAGGAGAAAAACAGAGTAGCTAAGGCCAGGTGTTCCATACCAATGTCATTTAGCAGTTTTTCTTTCCAAACCATGAAGTTTCTTTGGATGCTGAGTGGCCTGCGGAGCCATACGGGTTTAGCGCTAAGAAAGCCTGCTGATTGCTGGACCAGGTCCTTGTTTTCTTAAACAAGGTCACTGGAAAGGCTGATGTGGATTTCAGTTTTACTTACTAGGAATAAGGCAAGACAAAGCAAGTGGTGGTGTCTGCTACCAGACGCAGCCACATAGGCTTAGGGGACATCTGAGGATGGACATAAACCCCCTGAGGAGGACCCCAAGGATGCAGCAGCTCCCATTGACTTTGGTGGTGTTTGCTTCTAAATTGCAAGGGCATTGCCTATGCCAGCTAACCTCTGTGCAAGGCCTCTCAATCCACGGTGCTTCCAAATCTTGTCCGAGCTACTATCCCATGGCCTAGTATGCTTCAGCTCCCATATGAGACCCTACTACTGAAAAAAAAATTTTTTTTCCCTCAAGACAGGTTTCTCTGCATAGCCCTGGCTGTTCTGGAATTCACTCTGTAGATCAGGCTGGCCTTGAACTCAGAGATCCACCTGCCTCTGCCACCCAAGTGCTGTGATTAAAGGCATGCGCCATCATGCCTGACTCTGAAAAGATTTTTATACCCAAGACATTCTCCAAGTTAGGGACCTAAAGAGAGGCCAGGGGAGACAAAACTGATAAGCAGGGGAGCACTGTGTAACAAACCCTCATAAAAGAAATTTAGTTAAACTTAGAAGGAAATACTAGGGAATTAAGGTAAATTCAAAGTCAGCAGGTTCTGTCCTCCTTTTGACACTGAGGGTTGGATTCACTAAACCTGACTGTGATTTCCAGGCCCCTTAACCAGGAGCAGTGAAGGCTTCTGCCCATTAGGTGGCACTGCAAAGGACGTCACATCATATTTCAAATGAGGACTTGGTACTTCAAAACTGCTTGAGGTATCATCTAACAATTTTTCCTTCTCAGAAAAGAAAGGGAAAAAGCGAACCTAGGAAAATAATGGTGTGTATGCCCCTCACTTTCAATATAGTGACTGAACCTAGGAAAATGATGGTGTGTATCGCCCCCCACCCCCGCTTTTCACACAGTGACCGAACCTAGGAAAATGATGGTGTGTATACCCCCCAATTTTCATACAGTGACTGAACCTAGGAAAATGATGGTGTGTACGCTCCCCCCCCACACTTTTCACACAGTGACTGAAGCAGAGCACCTCCGCCATGCTCACAAGCACACCTGCTTCAACTCACCCACGGGCAAACCAGTGTAAATGTCAATGACGAAGCCTGGCCTTTGGCTTCCACAGAGGGTAGCAAATTCATCTGCAAGAGGTAAACAAAGAGAGGGCAGGGGTCATGGCTGAGTAAAAATTCAGGGAGAGAAATAACTGTCTGAATATTTGTGAAAATGTTTTCATCTGAAAATCCTGCAGATGAACCTCGGCTATAGCACAGACACTGAAGGAAAAATGACCTCGCTGTGAATGCGGGAGAAATGGGTTTCTTTTTCCTCCGTCCTGGATGCTGTGTCTAACTTTTGTGTAGGTTCTCAACATTGCTACTCAGGTCCTCACACTCGTGTGGCAAGTGATTGTATACACTGAGCCTTCTCCACAGCCCAAGGCTAGTTTTAGATACATAAAAAATTATGGTCATTTATTAGTCATATTGTTTTCCCTGATGTTTCCAGCATTTTAACCTAAACAATGCTAGCAATGTTTATATTTTTGTGATCTGTTGCATTTACAGGTCTGGTTATAAATTTGGATATAAGTTAGAAAATTTACTCTATCACTCGGTTTTCAGCGGAAATGATCACAGTCAACTAAAAGGTAAACGCTCACCTTTGTAAGTCAAGTTATCACTCTGGAAATAAAGAATGTACTCTTTTTCTCTCTTTACGAAGATTGAATTTCTCTAGCAATTCCTGGCTAATTTATCAATGATGATAGCCATAAAACTAAATGTCACCTGTGCTTGGGATGGGACACTGTTCACAGGGCTTATTCCAGGCTCTGCCAATGTTGTAGGAGCAACAGCACATCTTCTTGGTCATGTTGAACAGGAGTTCTCCGTCACAGGTCTGGTTGTCGGCATAATAGTTTCGGTAGCACAGGCTTCTTCTCATGTCTAGAAGAAAGGAGAACAGAAGGGCTGGTGATCCCACGGGCTCTCCACAACACAGCAGAGCTTAACACCCCACCACCACCAAACCAAGTACATGTGGCAACCCAGCTGTGTAAGAGCAGAAAACCATTGTTCACACAGCTTCTCGGCTAGCGCGCTGCTAGAAGCAAGGCACTTGGAGAAAGGCACTCTCTGGTGTTCCGTGCCACAGAATGAAGTCATTATGTAGTTCAGCCTTAGCAAACTTTACACAGCTCTCCACCCACGCTCCCCATAACAATTCTCCACTGCCATTTGGCAGTGCGTCTCTTATTTCCGACTCATGATGTTTTAATGCTGTAGGTCAGTGCCGAAATATAATTGTATAAAGACACACCTATAAGTCAAACAAAAGAAGTACTATTAAACCATTTGGCATCTTCCAACATCACATTTTAAAGAAAAACCCTCAACCACTCACACATGACGAAAATGCCAAACTGATGGTCTATGAGGGGCACGTTGGGAGTCGGGGTGAACTGAACTAAAATAGTTCAAAGGAGAGAAGCACTCTAAGGGCAGAGCAGTGCTGAACCCCAGATGCTTAACTGATCTTTGCAGATGAGAGCCAGGCCTGCATGCTCCAGATACACAGACTCACCCATGCAATTGTTTCCCCCGTTCACTTGCATGTAGTCTGGAGGGCAGATGCAGGTATAGTTGCCAACGGTGTTGTAACATGTCCCTGGACCGCAGATTCCGGGAGTCTCACATTCATTCACATCTATGACCCAAAAGAGAAGGTGTTAAGTGACTATGAGAGCCTCGCTCTGGAACGGGCAGGTTCCTAGAGTCAGTGCAAATGTCAACAGCAAAGAGCAGAGCCTCCATCCAGAGGACTTTAAATCCAGATGTGAACAGCAGGTTCTCAGCCCAGGGATGTCCCTCCCTTCTCTATGTCAGATTTTCAGTAAAGAAGGCTTATAAAGGAATTCATGCCTTCTAATTTGAGCACTTAATAAACCCATTCTTAATGTACCCCCCCAAGCACAGAGAGGTGGAAATGGGGCAAAATCATAGTTGTCAAATATACTTCAGAAAGATAATAACATACTTCCTATGTTCACAGATATAATCTAGACTGAAGCCAGCAGCGACCGACTTCCTAAATCTTCACTATAAACAATGCAGGAAGGACCCATAGTGCCTCTCCATTCCAAACATGGTGGCTCCTGGGAGTATTTGTTAGCTGCAAGTCTGAGCACTAATGCTAATTCACTGTGATGTTCAAATAATTCTTACCGAAGAGGTCTCTCACCTAATTAATTGGTCCTGTGAATCCTGGATGTAGATGGGTTTCCTCCCCCACCTCCTGCCACCCAGTCCTTGGGCTAATTGTTCTCAAATCGAAAAATGGTTAGAATTCTTCATCTTTAAAAAAATGAATAAGGCCATTGGTTGTATCTTAAAGACAAAGGCCCGCCTTCTAAGGGAGGCTTATCTGAACACATCTGTACATGTGACTAAACCAGAACTACCCTGAACAGAGATAGGAAACTTCCAGTCTAGTGAAAATGGATTTTCTAAAGAACATGGTTTAGCTCAAGTATGGCCTATGAAGCTAGACTGTTAACCCCTCAGTTTCTAGGTAACTGTATCCTGGTTTGGGGTGTTAGTCAGTCCTCAGTATTTGAAAGAACATACCCACAAGGGCTCCCTTACCATCACACACACGTGTGTCTTCGTTCAGGTAGTAGCCAGTTGGACAGCGACACTGGAAGCTGCCGAAAGTGTTGATGCACTTCCCACCTTGGCACAGCCCTGGAAGCTCCTGGCACTCATCGATGTCTATCAGAAGGATAACAAAGCATGTCTTCAGATTGTGAATCAACCCAGGTCATCCAAAAGGCATGCGTGTTAAGACAAAGGAGAAACACTTACCTTCCAATATAACGGTGATGGGGTTTGGACGAAAACCTTCTCCTCCAGGGCAAAGAATTTTATACTCGGCTATGGAAACAGAAAGTTCCACGTGAGTTCCTGATAGCTTCAGAAGAAAGGCTGACGCAGCTTAGAGAACATGCTACTTTTCCAGAATCTTGGGCTCTTATTTAGCCATGTAAAACAAGTGAACATCTTAGCGTATGTGGATGGCTTCCCAAACACAAGGCTGCGGTGCCGATGTCGAAAACCTGCAGTTACTTTCCTGGTCATAGGTCCTTGTAGGATATTCCATTCTCTATCTTATCACTGCTATTAAAAAAGAGTTCTTCCCCATTTCTGTTTCCTGCCAACCTCACGCGGCTCTGGGTGCATTTAGCATTCCTTCCTGGGTGTCACCGTCTCCCTCATATGTTCACCAGCCTGTCTCTAAAACCCCTGTCCACACAGAGCTTGGGAGAGTCTTCATTCACAGCTCCAGCCCACTGCCCTCCTTGATGTCTAGATATTTTTCTCACTCCTCTGTGCTACACATGTGGGGCTAAAACCCAGATTATTATTTTTTTCAAAAAGGCTTTTTTCCTCCCTCAGCATCTTTTAACTCCTCCACCAAGCCATGAGGACCCACACAGAACATTTCTTTCAGTGTCGTGAATGTGAATGACAGGGACCCAGGCTGTAACAAGAACCCTAGACACATTCTTTCATAATTATCAGTCTTCCTGAGCTTGGCCTTTGCCCTGGCGTTATAAAACCACATGGATTCATATATGTTTAAATTCCCATTCTAAGTGAGCTAGTGACCTTTTGGTAATCATTATTAATTTATAAAGCTGAATTCCATATTTTGAAATCCAAATCTGGGTTTCCCCTTCTTAATATCAACGGCGTTGAGTCTCCTCCCCTTTAGTTTTCTTCTTCTTCTTCTCTTTTGCTTTTCAAAGCGAAGCTCGGAAGTTCACAAAGTGCTCAGCACCCACTGTCAGCGTGAACTAAGCCCCCTTCTCTCTGAAGAGGAAAGAAAAGGTGGTCCCTGCTAGGCTGTGCCTTCTGTTCTGCCTGAGTGATTGCACTCACACCTAAGAGCTAAGCTGGCCAAGGTCGCACAGCCGCCACTCGGAGACTCCTAACTTGAACCTGGGGCGTGTTTTCTGTCAACCGTGACTGTGCCTACTCTTCTTTGTTGGTGATTGAGGCTGATGCTGAATGAACGCTCTCCCATTTGGGTGCCATTCTGCCTAACAGGCTGAACATTCTTAGAGGGCAGGCCTCTGACTACTTCTTTCTGTTCTCAACTTAATTGTTGACTATTTTGAGGAGTAAATTTGAAGACCCTTCATTAAGAAATGAATCTACATTTATCCCAATATGCTCTGGAAGCAGCAGACACTGGCTTTGGCCAGACTGGCTATACCTGATTGTACAAAATAGAAGCCCCCTTTAAAAGAGGTATATTCTTTACATCCTTCAAATCAAATTCTGAAGCTTCCATTTAAATACACCTGAAAACTTAACCCTGGAACGTTACACTAATTATTTCTTCTTACTAGGATAGGAGACACTCCCTGCCATATGTAAGTTTTTAGGGCAAGTCAAAGAGGGGTCTTTGGACTGTCTTGTACTGAAAGTGGCTTGATGGGACGGGCCTGCCTTTTCTGTCATAAACAGAGACTCTAGTAGTCCCTCCTTCAGTTGCATCTCCTTTATAGATCTAGAAAGAACTGCTCTGAGGTGGAGTAACAGCCGACTGGAGGGTGTCCACTTACACGTGTTCACAGCTGGACATAGCTCACACGGAGTTCCCCAGGCTTTACCCAGCGAACAACAGCAGGAAGCCTTGGAAACACCTACTCCGATTTCATTGCTACAGGCTGTATCACCATTGTCTCCTCGGGGTCGGATATCCAGATAACAGTTTCCAGACCGAGTATCTGTTTATCATGAACAAACAAACAAAAATTTCAGGCAAATTCTTTTTACTGGAGGGATAATGAGTCAAACATTTCTGAATGTGTTTAAAAATCAGAATTACTTTTATTAAGAAGCGGAAAAGTATCCAAGGATGTATACTGGTCATTTTTCTTCAGAAAAGAAAGCTCAAAGTATTCAATATGCTTGAGAAATATTTAAATGTTTACATAATTGAAAACATCAGAAATAAAACATTCAGTTATACCTTAAAAATAATAAACAGTATGTGTCTCAGAAAAGTTTTAAGGATCTTACCGACACAGCCAACTCGAGTTGGGTTTAGCTCAAAATCAGGCGGACAGTCGCATGTGTAGCTGCCCGGGGTGTTGACACAGTTCCCACTGATACAGGTCGTTGGATCCAGACACTCGTTAACATCTACAGCCAAAAGAAACCGGGCAGAATTACCCAGCATCCAGCGTGGCCTGGCATCAACAAGGGCGGTCACACCTAGTCTGGACTTCTGACAAGGACTGATGGATTCTTAGGTTCAACTATGTCTAGTGATGCAACCTCCTACCTCTGAAAGTCCCCTCCCCAGGAAGGAGCTGTGTCGCAATCTTGATCCACCCCCCCATCCCCTAACTGTGTTTACCCTTCAAATCTGTCACCAGAATGAAATGGAACTTTGGAGCTAAGAAAAATGTTCCATTCAAGGTAACTAATGACAAAACATTGTTTTTGACCTCGGTCAACCAAAATTTCAGACATAGGGTTACAAAAACAATATATTTAATATGTGCGGCATGTTATTTTGTCAAATTAGAGCAAGATGTCTCAGGAAACACTTGGGAGCAGGCAGCCTGCACTGTCTACCCTAAACACATATGCAGGAGGCTTAGCGTGTTTCTTCAGGCTCACAGAGACCTTCTCTGCACAGATGCTGTCCTGGACATTTTCCTTTTGGTTTCAGTTCCAAAAATAGCTACAACATTCCAGATATCTAGAACATGGATTTTTTTTTTTTTGGACAGATTCTAACTCTGTACAATCCTCTTCTCTATTTTCAATGCTTAAGAAATCCGCCAAATGAGACAAATGGCTTTGGAGAGGACAGCCTGGGGGAACGGGACACTTGTCGGCTGATGTTTCCTGTGGTCTGGAAACCCTCATGTCCTCAGGACCTGCCTCCTCTGTACCTTGAGTAGAAGGACTGACCAAGAAAGAAACTGGCCATGACTGTCAGCCTTTTCTTGGTACCAGAGAATTGTGTGGCTTTTTTGTGTGTAATTTTTCCCATCTTTTTTTCTTGTGGTCCCTGGGATCCTTGGCTCTACAAAAAAAAAAAAACCTGACTTATATATTAAATAGAGCTAAGGAGATGGTTCAGTGGGTGGAGTGTTTGCTATGCAAGTACAAGGACCTGAGTTGAGAACCCCTGCACCCACAGATCCCTAGGACTAGGAGGAAGAAGCAGGACAGTCCCAGGACTCAAGCCAGCCTGTTAGTCCAGGTTCAATGAGAGAGCATGTCTCACCGAAAGAAATGGAGGGAGCCACCCGATGGTGACTGTGGCCTCCAGATACATATGCTCAGACTCCTCACCACCTCCTCATACTCCCAACCACCACCACACACACAGGAAATGCATGGGCAGCCCGCATTTATCAGGCACCCTGGAGGTCAGTACCCGAAGCAGGGGTGGAAAGATGTGAGCATTGCATTGGAAATGTACAAGGGACAAACCAGAGATCCCAGGGCATGGCCCTTGAAGTTCTGAAGGCGGTCAAGGAGGGAAGAAAACGGCAGGAAGTCATACAGCACCTCAGAAACATCCCTCCAGAACCCCAAGCTCAAGCCCAGGCCTGTGGACCTGGCTCTTTCCTTTGCGGCCTCACACCTCATCAGTTCCAGGCCTCACTCTTCATTTTCCTCTGAAGCCTGTGAGGTCCTGGTGATGCCCCCAGCAATGGCAGCCCCTGGGATGCCTGGGGCCCCATCTTGAACGTGAGTGATTCCTTACCTGTGCAGTTCCCACCACTTCGATCCAGTTCATAGCCAATCTCACACTCACAACGAAAGAGGCCCGGGAGATTGTGACACGTCCCAAAGACACAGATGTTTGGAAGGGAGCACTCATCGATATCTGGGGGGAGGGGTTACACAAAGAGGGAGAATTTTTCTTTTTAATTTCCATTTTCAAAACTATCCAATAAGGTTAGGCAATGGATATTAGCATTAAGCAAATGCAGTCTACATGATACTAATCTAAGCAGTCCCTAGAATTTTGGGGGATTTTCTGTACACAGAAGCCTTGCTTGTAAAGGGCTCTGCTTCCTCAGGCCTCATCACATGCCAAGCTCTAGGCTGAACATCCCTGTGGCGTTTGATATGGGTCTACATTACTGCTGTAAAGCAAGAGCCAAACAGAACAAGGCAGAGCAAATCCTTGGGTTGTTCTTATCTATATATTTCCCAATTTTGGCAGAGAACTAAAGTTTTAAGACCTTTTTGGGGCAACTTTAAAATTCAATTTTATCCTCTGTCCCTAGTTCTCTGGTGTATGAAAGGAGACCTACAAATTGCAGATGCCTCTCCCAGGCTTGTGGGATGAATACACCCATTTTCAGACCGGAGACTGCTTTAACTAGGCGAGACCACTCTGCTGGTGATGATTTATATTAAGAACAAACAACCAACCAAACAAAACCTTCCTGCAAGTTTTAAGAGAAGCAACACGTGCCCCGTGCCTGTTTCTGTCAGGAGAGGAGGTTTAGTACCTGTTTTCCCTGGCATTGGGAGCACGGAAGCAAACAAGGCATTAGGCTCACCAGCAAGGCCACCATCTAGTTTCTTGCCTCAGAAGTTTTATACCAGTGCTGCGTTTTGAACACGAACAAGATAAAGAACACCCAAGGGTTCCATAACTAAGGGTAGTACAGAAATCAGTGTGTACAACACAGCTGAGAAATAATTCTGAATTTGTATCTGTCTGACAAGGAACAGTCACTGGCTAACGCACTGATGGGGCCTTGCCTCCGCATCTGCCAGTCCTTATCATTTATTTATTTCTCCTGAAATCATTTTAGTTCATTGTAAGCCCCAATTACTTTTAATGAAGACAGTGTGCTTAGATCTGACAAGTGTGAGGAAGGAGAAGGATCTGTTGTTTCCCAATTGGCTCCTTCTTGAGTCAACAGGTTCCTGGGACTCTTCCTGTCCAACCAACCCGCCCCAGAAAGACAGCGCTTGAAGAAAGTGGTGCTATTACAGGGAATTCTTCTCCAGGGACATGTCAAATCCCGTTCCATGTCTACATGCATGAGCTATTTAGAGAATGTTCTAAGATATATTTAGGACATTATTCCACACACGGAGCAAACTCTCTGCTATCATTATCTGGAAACCTTGACTTGTGAAAACCAGAGGTCAGCAGAGGTTAACAGCCACGCTTCTGTACTTACAGACAGCCCTCAGACAGAACACCAGGGGACCTGTGCTTTCATAGTTCTATTTTCTAGAAGTAGGGACAACTGAGTCACACTGAATTAGGTGTACGTGGTCATGCTATCTCTATGTCCATTCTGTGTTCTCGCATTGCAGATCACTTGGCCCAGATTTTCTCTGCATAACTAGAAATGGTCTACCTGAAGACTAACCCCCTGTATTAGTTACTTGTCTTGTTGGTATGAAAATACACCCTACACCCAAAGTAGTAGCATTAAGAGTATTTATTTTAACTCATGCATGTTCATGTCAGGGAAGCCACGGTGACGAGAGCCTGAGGCAGCTGACCATTTCACGTCCACAGCCAGGCAGCAGAGAACAAGGAACGGTACAGTTCAGTTTGCTTGCTCTTATTTTAGTTAATCCAGGACCGCAGCCTTATGAATGGTGCCACCAGAGTTAAGATAATTCTCATCTCAGTTAACCTAATCTAGATAATCCCTCACAGGCATGCCAGTAGTCTTGACTCTTGGCGCTTCTAGATCTCCGGAAACCCACAATTCTAACCATCAGACCTCTCTACTAACTGGAACATATTTCAAGTTTAAACCAGAAAAAAAAGCCCTAATGTCTGAATAAGCAAATATCATCCAGCCCTGCAAGGCTCCTTCCAGTTTCCCCATGGTTACCTTCACAGGCCCTCCCATCGGCACTGGGCACGAAGCCCATGTCGCATTCACAGCGGTACCCGCCAGGGGCG
>LOEQ01001106.1:66841-80663 GCA_001685075.1 Bramus lutescens | reverse complement strand
ATTTCAGCGGCTGTGTCATGTCAGGCTGTGTTAGTCACCATGACCCATGTCTACTCAGGACTCCATGAGAAAGAATCACAGCAAACTGGGGAGGGTCCACACAGACCCTGAAAACTGGGGCAACTGTGTGCACCCCTCTAAGTCATCCATGAACGTGGTGCAAATAAACAGGCGGCAACAATAAAAACGGCTGACCGCAAATGCAAACTTTACAGTCTCAAAAAAAGGGAACAGTCTTGCTTTTTTTCTCCTCATGTGCAAACTATGCATGGTCATCCTAAAGCATTTCCAGCCATGCCATCCTTTGGCCATAGTGATGGGACACAGGCAACAGCTTGTGCATTTAACATCTGCTCTGTTCTCCAGTTCTCAGTGATTTCTTTTTCTCAGCAGTGTACTTCTCACTGCGAAGTTCCTTTACTCCTTTATCCAGGGCAAACTAACACAAGCATTCTTCATACACACAACAACGCACGGTTTATAGATAATAAGAAATACCTTCACACTGTGTGCCTTTAATCCTTGAGAACCCTTTACCACATATGGGATCTGTGGGGGAAAACAGAGCAAGATCAACATCTATCTATACTTCCCAGAAATGCTAAGCATAAGAACACGAGGGAGTGCCTGGACCAGGAGCTGATTCTGCTCCTATGGAAGAGCAGTAATGAAATGCCCCACTAGCAAAGCCCAGCAGGCAGGAATTGGTGCTTCCGGGAAACCCTGCAAGCTAAGCACGTGAGCCCATGGAGGAGCTAGGAAATAGTGAACTGACCAAATCACATAAAATCTATACTTCTCTGGTTTCTTGTTCAGGAATGTGATATTATCAAGGTCATCTGTAAATTTCCCACGTGGGCCTAAATAAGCAAAGTAACCAGTGAGGTGGTGGCTTCTCTTACCAACTTGACAAATGGTACAGGGGCTCCCCCAGGCAGCACCAAGGGAAGAGCAGCATTCGGACTTCAACGTGGCTCCATTGATGTTGATCTCACACCGCCCGTCGATGACAGTCTGCCAGCAGGTGCCCTTGATGGTTTCTGCAGAAAGAGGGGGGTGATGGACACCGAACAGAATCTTAGCAGAAATTCAAAGTATACACCGGAATTACAGATTGACTAGCATTCTGAAACAGGGAACAATGATCTTTTTTTATGTCTGTCTTATAGCTAAACTTTGGTTGCCAACAAAGCAGTCATTAAGCATAGTAGCACTGAGTTAATTATTGATAAACACTGAAGAATCATTCTCAGAAGGAGGCATACCTATGCAGATGGTTTTTGTTTGATCCAAAGTACTTTCAGGAGAACATTCACAAATAAAAGATCCAGGGCTGTTCTTGCAGACTCCATTAATGCACGGACTGGACTCACATTCATCGATGTCTGAAACAAAAGTCTCCATTACTACTGAAAACTGGTCCTAGGCACAAAAGGCATGCTTTGACTTTGGCCTTAATTGTTACCATGTATTCTTCATTAGATAGTAACACTGGCCTAGACAGGCTTTTCCAAACTAGACGGAATGTCAAAATACTAATTGAGCATATTTCTTTAGTATAGAAACTGGCACAAGATTGAGTCCTCATATTCAGAAAAATCTGGAGAAAATTATGGATTCAAATTATGCAGGCACAACATTTTCTTCATCTATTAAGAGATGGCAAATAAAATGCCAGCTAGAAACAAATGAAAATGAACGCCCTAAAACCACCAACAAAGGGTGAGCAAAATGTCAAATACGAGTATGTTACATCTGTGGCTAGAGTGTGAACAGGGCCCTTTAGGAGAGACAATCCCAACAGAATTGGCTTGGCTATCTGAAATAGAAGAGACTTCAATTTACCCCTCAGGCTGTCTAATAGCTTTCCCAGAGACAGCAAAGTATGTGATTTCAAAACAAAGGCACGGTTACCTTCACAGGTTTTTAGGTCAGGTTTGTACACAAATCCCTTGGGGCAGGTGCAGACAAAACTTCCAGGGGTGTTTCTACATTGTCCATTGTCACAAAGGAGACTGTTCAGCACACATTCATTAATATCTGGAAAGACAACAAATGGGAACGTTCGCAACAGGTTGTCCCTCGCAGCTAACACCTTTCTCTTTTAGGATAGGTCTCTAAGTTCCCAGTGGTATAATCAAGTCTACCAGAGAAGCAAGACTCTTGTTCCATTGGTTTTCCAAAAATAGGAATTATTCTGCTTGTCCAAAAGTAGGTATCTACAAAGCCTCAATCTGCTGGATACTATTTAATTCAACTCTCGGATTCTCTGAAAGTTAGTAGTCTTTATTTTTGCAACGGCTTTATAGCATTAGAATTAAAAGGACTAATCTTACCGCTTTAAGGAACTGAATAAACAGAAAGCAACCTCAACAATATGGTACACACCTGTAGTCCCAGCATCGGGAGATGAAGGCCATGTGGGATTACTCTAACCATAGCAGAAAATATACTTAAACAGTCAACATGTATGTATGTATGTATAGTATCTAAAATATAGCATCTAATACATATATATTATATATATAAAAGTTGTGTTTCTTTGAGTAAACAGAATGTTGAAAATCTATCAAAATAATAAAAGGAACACAACTATTTCCCAAGAATTCCAAACACCAGGAGGCTTCAAATAAGACCATGCAAATAGGACAGCCAATGGCCAGGGACATATGGAAAAGGGTTTTCTTCTCCTGGGTCAGAACCCATAGAGACCCTGATGTTGGATGAGCAGCAGGAGAATTCAGCACACAACAAAATATTGATATCTGATATGTGTGTGGAAACCTGGAAGAATGAACAGATGTTTATATCAATCTTGAACTTTTTCTGAAAAATCACTTGTTTCAAAGTTAGATCAGCTCCTTGAAAAGGGGCCTTCCCAGCTCTGGCTCTAAAATGTCACCAAGGTAAAAGTGAGCAGAAGTGCCTAACTCCAAAGCCCTAAATGGAAATTAAAATACAGCCTCAGATTTTTCTAGTTAATCTTAAAGCTTATTCATCCCCATCATATCCCACAAAGGTGTATCTGCTTGTATTCAAAATATATTTGTTCTTCCACTAAAAAGATGCCCCATTTCATAGTTTGTGCATATCCTTTCCCCATAACTGTGAGTATCTTGGTTTTAAAAACCCAGCGTCAGGAAACACAAGACTATGTGTCACTCCAAACAAAAGAGGTTTTCAGAAAATACTCTTCTAGGCAACTAAAGAATGCTGAAGAAAGAAATAATGCCGTAGGCTGACTGTTTTCTTACCAACTAAATGATTTACTTGGTTTCTGGGTTCTTCCTTAATTAAAGGTTGTTATCACACGGAAAAGGGTGCTCATTAAAGTTAACAAGAAATCATTGTTACTGAAAGCAAACTGTGCTTTCTCTGCTTAAATCTAAGGAGTGGCTGGGAGGATGGTTTAGTAGAAATAGTAGTGGCTCTGCAGTCAAGTCACAAAGGCTCCCAACATTTGTGTTTCTTCCACCTGACAGATTTCTCTTCTACCAAGGGAATCTGTCATGATTCCTCAAAGCTATCAAGAGATGTCTCAGAAAGCAAGCCGAGCTTACCGACACAGTTTTTCCCAGTTATGTCTACTTCATATCCTGAATTGCATATGCATTTGTAGGTTCCACGGAGATTTTCACAAATTCCATTTGGGCAGATATCAGGATCTAATGCACATTCGTTTATATCTACAGTACCAAAAAATTCAAAGTCAATCACATTCTAAAACAAACATTAAATGAAAACAAACAGTTACGATATGGGCAATGACCTTAGGCCTGCTCTCTGGGGTTTGAGTTCACTTGGAAGAGATTATTTCATTCCTTTTGTTCACTGTAAGATAATATGAGTCAAATCCCCCCCACCCCAGACCCTGGCAGAAAGTTGGCATCTGAACTGTGACCATATGGTCACCCATCACCCCTGAATTAAGCCGAAGAAGATGTTCTGGATGGTCCGAGCACCAGGATGGAAAGTGAATGATGTGCAGAGCCCAAGTCTGTGACACCTCCTCTTTCCCTTCTCTTTGCCTCCCATATGGCCAACAAGGTGATTATATCATGACCTTGCTTCCAATTTTTATTAAGTTCAACAACATCTTCAAATTAAAGTATAAATTGTGTATTTATTGGCTCTAAATTAGGCCTATGCAAGGTCCCTGCCCCACTGTGTGTGGAATTTCTTCAGCAGGTCTCCTTACAGACTTTTGGCTCCGAGGAGGTCAGACATTGTCTCTCTATGCCTCACATACTGAGCAGACCTTTCTAGTGGCAGGGAAGGAGGAAGAAGGACAGTACATGGATGCATGGCCTTTGTAAGTCAGGGCTGTCATTTGCTTCCCCTCTAAGTCCTTATCAAGGCTCATTTTGATCCTCCCTGACTCCTTCAGCAGCAGCGTCCTTACTTGCCCTTCTTTCTCAATATTCTTTGCTCGTCTTTATCCACACATTTCGTAAAGAGAACTAGCCAGTCTGCTTTCCCCCAGCGCCCCTAGTCAAGTTGCTTAGTTTCACGTGAGTGAGGAAGTCCCTTCTTGTCACCATCTTCAAGATCATCTCAGTGTCTCTTGATTCTATTCTTTTTGATGACACTCAACGTTTTTTCAGCTCCTAAACAAATTCGTCATTTTCTTTTAACTTAGCATGTTGCTGCTATTTCTTGCTACAAAATTTAAGTGGCATCTTATGACTGACCATTTGATAATTAAGAAATATTTATGACTGTGAATGGATAACTGTCCAATCCAAAGCCCTCAGCTGTATTTGATATGGGAAATTCATGAAAGGCTCAAACCACCATTTCTCCAGAATGAGCAATGCCCCCATTGTATTTCATCCATAGCTCACCATCAGCTGCCCCAGGAAAGTGAGAAAGCTTCACGCTCACTGTCGTCAGTGTGCCACAGCAGTTCTGCCACGGGGGCTTCTAGGCATCCCGCATACATCACCATGTGATGCTGGCCAGTACGGCGTGTCAGGCCAGACTGTGCCAAAGTAGCTAGATACCCACAGGAGTTTCAATACTGCCTCTGCACATGTTTCAGTTGGTAAAATTTCAAAGCAACTCCTTACCAGTGCCTGCTGAGGTCATGCCCGGCCCACTGCTGCAGAGTGCCTGGTATTCCGCTGTAATAAAGTATTGGATAGTAAATGAGTTCCTTATCTGAAGAACAGGTCAGTTCTGCCGTTGGCTCACACACATCATTTCCTCCAAAGCAAGGAGAACCGAGCTACAGTGGTAGCAGAAAGGGGAAGCATCCCCTGGGAGAGTCACCTTTAGACTGTGCTTTCTTTTGAAGGGTCCCACAGAGTCAAGGAAATTGACTTTGAAGGATATGGGGAAGTCATAGCAATTTCTTGGAGCAAAGCACTTTTGGAAAAGGTGTTTTTCCCTACAGCTCAATTTGTTCACCAGGGAACACCTTACACATACAGCAAAAGGTGCCTGTTAAAATGTGGGTTCTTAGCTGTTAATAAAACTTTCCCCCCACCATCCTGGGGATAGCTCTGTTTCTCAGCTGTAGCTGTTTTTCCAGGACAACTATGCTCTCACATCTCCCCAGTTCTCTTCAGATGCTCTGGGCTCTCTTCACAAGGGCACAGCAAAGCGTCTCACACCATGTGCAAGTGTATTTTCTGAATCACTGCAATTCTATGTTCATTTTCCATGGTGAACCCACAGGAAAACTTTTGGTAAAATGTTAAAATCATTTTATCTTTCTAATACTGACCTGTGAAGAATCGCTCCCCAAACTTGAGATAGAGTCAGCTTCCTATTGCTTATAATTGTGTAAAGTTTTATATACAACTCTAGCAACATTCAGAGGAATGGAATGGTGAATAAGGAGAAATGCAAGCTGGAATCATGCTTCTTCCAATGAGGAGGGATGCCAGATCTTCATGCATTCTGACAGCCATTCTGACACACATCTGTGTTCAGGAGAATGGCAGCGGGTGGAGGGGAGATGGGACTTTAGCAGAGGGAGCAAACACTTGTTGTATTTCTGATGGTGCTAGATATAAATGAGTTTTGAAAATGTAAAATTAAAAATTAATCTTTTAGTCAGCCATGGTGGCATACACCTTTAATCCCAACACTTGAAAAGCAGAGGAAGGAGTATCTCTACAAATTAGAAGACAGCCTGGTCTACAGAATAAGTTCCAGGACAGCCAGGGCTACATAGTGAGACCCTGTCTCAAAAATAAACACACACACACACACACACACACACACACGTATACACACACAAACAAACAATCAAACAAAAACAAGAAAGCAGCATTAAAAACCTACCCTCCAAAGCCTGTATTGTAACAAATGATAACTTGAGAAAAACAGTAAAATGTTTTCATTTTTTAAAGAGAGTGTTTAAAAGGATGCAAAAAGCAACAAGGAGGACCATGCCAGCTACTGCACAATTAAAAGCCGGAGATTAAAGACCACAACAGGAGCATATCTTTGCTATCTTTTCAAATTCTCACTATTAAAATAGTCACAAAACTTAGAGAATAATAAAGCAAGAAAACCAAACCAGGGCAGTTCTTCGGACAGAGCTCTCTCTGTTCAGATCAGCTGACATCTGGCCCAGACAGAAGCATGGTGTGATCACCATGTTCGCGACTGCAGGACCCAACTGCTTTGTGTAGAAGGAATCTGAATGCTAACATACACGTGGGTAGCAGCAAGTCCCTCCCCTCTGGGTTCTTACCCCCATTCCGCACTGGGCTCCTCTGGGTTTAAGGAGATAACAAAAAGTTGGGCATCTTGCTGTCTTAATCACCATTTCCTAAGCTACCACATGACAACAGCAGGGCAGGCCCACGAAAATGCCCAGAGTTGCATTCAGAGGGTTTCACTGGCTGCTTTCTGAGAGAGGAAAATGCCTGATGGCTGAAGAGGCAGAGAGCTTATTGAGTCACACAAACCAGGTTAGGAGCAGTGACTCATCCCATTTGACTTGCACAGCACACAGATGACCTTGGAAATCATGGAAAATGGTTACATTTTCTCATTCAGTTGATGAGATAGATTCTAGGGATTGTCGATGTCTGTTAAATCACCCCATCCTGAAACGAGGGGCATCCGTCCTCCCTGAGTACTTTTCATGATTTGGCTGACATTCTTGTCAATCACTCAAAGAACTTTCACATGTGAACGCTTTCCCTGTAAATTCCCTCAGGCAAAAAAAGTGTAAATCTAAATTGGAAGTTAGCATTCATGGGCTTCTGGTTTAGCTTCCGCTAACTAAGCCTTACTGCTTAAAGAAACTGGGCTTTTTTAGTGACTTTCTAAGCCCAGGTCATTCTTTGGACATGAGCGCAACCACCTTTTCCAGCCTTATTGACGTACACCTGTCTCACAGATACAAAGTCTATGAGAAGAGTGCTTGAACACTTAGAGCAAACAATGACACAATATATGGCTAACTATAGTCTTATGCAATCGTCTTGTTTGAATGAATATTTATATATAATTGAAGTGTATTAAATGTGTATTTAACTGATTTTTGATGACACACAAATAATCCTTCTTTCTTTTACGTGGAGTTCTTCCTTTCCTTTCAAGTCCTCTCTTTCTCTAGCTTCTTATGATATTTAATTCTGAACACCATAATATCAAAGATTATTTTCATATATTAATCTTTGGAAATCATACTTAGGTTAATTTTTAATGAATTTTACTTAGGGAGGATATGACATAACTGAATCTTACATGTAAACTCACTAATCATTTTGTTTGTTTGCTTGCTTAGTCCTAGGTTTTTTTTCCTAGGACAATAAAAGCCAATGGCCAAGCTCCCTTAAGATCATATTCGTATAGTAAAACCCTACTGTCTTGATCTCAATAAGCTTCTCTTTTCTTCCTCAACATATGTCAGTTGCACTCCTCCAGCATCCTATCCTTTCTCCCTCCAGTCTTCTTCCTTCTCCTGGAGTCCTTGCTTCCGCTTTCACGCCACATATATCCCACTACTCTCTTTCCTCCCATCTCACTGCCCCTTCCTACTAGTCTCTCTCTCTCTCTCCTCTCTCTCTCTCTCTCTCTCTCTCTCTCACACACACACACACACACACACGTTTGTATATAAGAGACACCACGAACTATTTCAATAAACTATTTTTTCTTTATGAACATAATTATGTCTGCATAGGCCTGTCTAGTTCATCTAATAAAATTTATTTTATGAGTGAGAACACTGAGAATTCTTTGTCCATATATTTTAATTTCATAATTATTTTTATTAATGAAACTATTTATCTAAATATTTAATGAGCAAAAATACACACAAATAACTAATCCCTCCAATCCTTCTGCCTGTGATTGGGGGAGCAGAATTTTCACTCACTGCCTGGTTGTCCTTTCTGACTTTTCACTGTGTGTGCCACCTCAACTGCAGAAAAACACTGTTTCCCTAAGGTTGAATAAAGCCATTTAAGAAAAGTACACCAAAATCAACATGTGGGATGTGAACAAAATTCACAAATGGCCTTCTGGGAAGCTGCTAGAAATATTCAGGTCATCTGAAAGTTATTTACTTTTACACTGTGTAAAATCCTGCTTTTCTAATAGCTCCTGCGAAAAGCAAGCATTCTGAAGCTGCGTGTGCTCCCTCCCAGGAGTGTGACCAGGATTGAGGTGCGCTGGTTCCTACAGAAGTACATGTAGTGAAAGAGTGTGAGGAAGGGGGAGTGACGTGGGTCTAAGCGCTGGCTGCCCACTGCAAATACCCCAGGAGGGTCTACAAGAGACCCCTGAAAGCAGAGAACAGACTTCTGTGAAAGCTTAGATCATGCATGGTGGCAGAAAGCTGGCAGTAGGGGGTACCTCCATGACACCGCTTACCTGAATTCTGCGCAGGACATGGTTGGCAGGGTTCCCCAAACGCATACTCGGTGCTGGCACAACAGCATTCGGATTTGGTAACAGCGCCAAACAAGGGCTTCACACACTGGCCTCTCCTGTATCCCCCGTAGCATGTGCTCCGCATGTGTGTGTCTGAAAAGGAGGAAGTGCTTGTGGTCATCCTGACAGTTTAAACAATTGAGAACCCCCACATAGAAGCCAGGGCTGCCTTTACTTCTCCATCGTCCTTGTTCTAACTCACAGGGAATGCTTGAGTTTATACAACTGGACATTGAGCAAACAAAAGTAAAAAAAAAAAACCCTCCAAAAACACATTAGCTCCCGACCAGTGGGGACCAACGGCCAGAGTCGACCGGATTCCTCCGGCTATCACAGTTGGGAGACCCTTCAGGGCTGGGATTATTTTTCATTCATTTTTGTCTTCCTCAGGCATGCAAAGAGCAGGAACTTTATAAACACTGCATGAAGGTTGGATCTCACACCATGATAAATAAGACCTTTATTAGAAATGTGGCTTACTCGAAAATAAACATGCAGTTATTGAATGACTAAATTGGGCTTGCTTTCCAAAAAGGAGAAAGTTTAATCTGTAAAAGGTTCATTATATAAACCCACAGATGTTGGTCAACTAAGCTGTGTTATCTTTATCTCTAAAGAAGGAATTTCCCACTTCACCCAATCTTTTCCTAATTCAAAGGGCTTACTGAGTATCTTTTAAAAATAATTTGGCTAAAAGTCTTGTTATTTAACAAATCTCAAAGCCACATAAAACTATCACTGCATTTTTCTGATTTATTCATGTTTCCATGGCATGGCATCTTGCACTTCCTTGGACATTTAGTTCTCTATTAAAATGTACACCATAAAATGGTATACCTATACAAACCAATTCCAAAGATCATTATCCACAAAGGAGGGTGGGAGAAAATTGAAGACAGGTATATATCCAGGGCAGAAAATAGAGAAGAAAAGGCAAGGATTCCCTGGCCTTTCTTTTTTTTTTTTTAACCTTATCCTTCTATTCCTAACATTTATATCCAATTTATTCAGAAGAGAACTGAATTTGTTAGATTATTGTTCTACAAAAATCCTTGTATTTTATCTGCTAGGGGAGAATACATTAGTTACCAATACACATTGCTGATTACTGCAGTATTTATCATAAATGTGGCTTTTTCTTACCAACACACACTCGTCCATCTAGACCCACAGCCAGTCCTGGGAAGCATTCGCATCTGTAGGAGCCGTCAGTGTTCACACAGCGCCCGTTCATGCAGATCCCAGGGGTTTCACATTCATTAATATCTGTAGTGGGAAGAGGCGTTTCCTTAACACCATTGAACACATTCACTATGACAACCCTGGAACGTGGGTGCTGTGGAAAATGATACCCGATGGCCATAGAAGCAGGCCAGTGGAATGTCTGC
This sequence comes from Bramus lutescens, assembly GCA_001685075.1. NCBI lineage: Eukaryota > Metazoa > Chordata > Mammalia > Rodentia > Cricetidae > Bramus > Bramus lutescens. Next base: position 70,374 of record LOEQ01001106.1, on the reverse strand, counting down.
TCAGTGTTTTCCAGAGATGGGAAATGGAGAAATCAATTGAGCTTGCTACTTTTCCATTAAAAGCCATTTGAATAGAATCCTCCAAAGATGCTTTCTACCAAAAATAAAAACATGAAAGCCAGGCAGAATTGATGGAGGGAGGAAAATGACCACCAGAAGGCAAAGTACTCTGTCATGCATCCCACTGTAGCCAGAAATCTAGTTTGATTATAAACTGCACTGACTGAGGTGACAAAACTTTTCTTTTCTGCCGCCAACACCCAGGCTGGCATCCCTGTCAGTATCAGCCTTGCCTAGTCCCTCTGGGACAATTAGTGAGAGGCAGACATCAAAGGCCTGAAGGAGCACCATAGAGAGAAGAGAGAAGAACACAGGGTGACTTTGATGGCAGCACTTGGTCAACACAACACTCAAAGCCATCAGAGCACAGTAAAGTCTTCTTAAGTGGAGTACTTTTCGTATCGTATGTGTGTCCTTAAGTACTGGAAAAGATAGCATCAGGTTCATAAAAGCAATAATGGAGATTTCCCCCACTGATATGACAAAGTAGAAAGGGTACCCAAACTGAGTTGTGGAAAACAAAGATGCTTAGAAATGAGTCACTTTCTAACTATCCTTTTACAATATACAACTAGAGTAGGAGACTATTTCCTTTCTTCTGACCTTAAGCTGAGGCAAATTGAGAGTGAAGCACCTCTGGGTTTTATTTAGCTTGTATTGTTTAGCACAAAATACATCCCGATAGTCCAAGGTTTAATGTTCAGATTGTGCTTAAAAGAGAAGTTCTATTTAAGAGCATAGACTCAGATTGGTGCGTTTGTTTCAAGCATCTTTTTGTTCAGGCAGCACCCTATATTACAACAGAGGAGAGTACCTTCTGAAGAGCAGCCTGGAGGCTTTCCAGTGGGACATAAGGTCCCCCAGTCAGCACAGGCCCTGCTGACAAGGCTTTCGGCAGTCATGAGTTTGCATATTCAGGATGATGGATGAAGACACAATCTCATTCCACAGCCAGAGGAGAAACAGGAGGTAAGCAAAAGCAGCATATGATGGCTGCTTCCTTTTCCCTCCTAAGTGTGTTCATCTGAGCTTTATATACTGGGGAGGGGGTGGGGGGAGATGGGGACAATCATATGAACCAATCTCTCTCCTCCTCCCTTCCTCTCTCTCTTCCTCCTTCCCACTCTCCAGAATGCTAAGTCCAGGTGAACCAGTGCAATTATCAGTTCTTCTACACAATTAAACAATCTATTTAAGATGTAGTTTTCATGACTACCAATGGCTTTGGGGCCTCCATTTATACTGTCCTCAGCAACAGCATGATCTAATGCCAAGAGGCTGTCACGTAGGTCCCTAGACCTTGGCATTTCAACTACCTCAGCAATCACAGCCCTTTCCTTTTCTTTCTCACAGGTACAGGCACAGCCTGATCCACTGTCTTACTGTGGAATGCTTCTGTGTCTCGAACCTTTCTTCCCCATGCCAGATCCTTCTGGCACAGAGTTCCATGTGTACAGAAACCCCACTTCAAAATTTGAAAAGCTTAACTGTTTGTTTTAAACTGAAGAGAGGTTGTGGCAGTTTGAAAGTATTGGCCCCCATAAGTTCACAGGGAGTGGCACTACTAGGGAGGTGTGGTTTGTAGGAGTAGTTACGGCCTTATTGAAGGGCGTGTGTCACTGTGGGGGTGGGCTTTGAGGTTTCCTAGGCTCAAGGTACTGCCCAGAGTCACAGTCGATTTCCTGTTGCCTTCTGACCAAGATGAAGACAGCAACACGTCTGCTGGCATGCCAGCATGCTACCCGCCATGACGATAAGGGACTGAACCTCTGAACTGTAGGCTGCCACCTCAATTACATGTTTTCTTTTATTAGAGTTGCCGTGGTCATGGTGTCTCTCACAGCCATCGAAGGCATGGGTTTTCACAATATTACGAGTCATCAATGTGAAGATCGCAGGGAATGCAAGGAAGCAAGCAAGGACTGGACGCTCTTTAAAGCTTGGAGAAAGTACATCTTGCCAAGAACTTAAGGCTTTCTTCCATGGTACTTTAACGAGAGCTAAATTCTTAGGCCACTCAGAAGAAGCACCGTGGTACTTGATCCTGCCTTCCAGCATGTGGTATTACATTTCTTAGTGAAACCTATGAACAGAGACCCTCGGCAACTCCACACAGAGGCCCTTGGCAACTCTGCAAACTTCCTGGACTGTCCTTCCATACTCTGAGAAGCTTGATGTAACAGCTACATATAACAGTTACCCATTCCTGGCTCCACACAGCAGGAGACAGGAACAAATTTGCCACCAATAACCCCTGCTAGTACCCCAACAGCACAAACAGAACTCCCAAGTTTTGCTTCCAGTACGTGAAGCAATGCATTTATTCAGAAATTATCTGACTGCCCATGACTCCTGGTTTAGTTCTCCTGCTTTATCCTTCTTCTGTGTTTTGCTGATGTAACTGGGTCAAGCCTAAATTCACTGCTGTTGTTTCTTACAACAGCTAGATGGAACAGTAAGGAATACAGCGCCACAAATAAGTCAGCTTTCTCCCCAAGGGAAGATGTGATGTGGGGGGAGGGGGCTAAAGGTAATGATCCAAAGATCCCAACCCTTCTACCCAGCTGTCCTTATTCCCCAGCTGGAAGGAAAAGGCAGAGCTTGGAAAGATCATAAAGAGTGTCAGATCCACTGGAGAAAGTGATGCTTCAGCTCCTTAAATAACTACCCCTCAGCTGATTCCAGGCTCCTCTGAGACTAACCCAAATGCCTTCTCTTAAAAAGACTAGCCTTGTCTCATTAGCTGTGGCTCTCTGGACGGCTGAACACAAGAAGGAATATCAGTCAGGCTTCCAAATCAGAATATGAAGAATTCTACACGGGGAGAATCTTCAGGAAAGGTGTAGAGAGAAGAAAAAGGACGCAAAGACCACACTGTAAGGTTTCCAGCACACACCTTTGCAGTAGCGGCCGTCGGATGCCAGCTGGAAGCCAGGTTTGCAAATACACTTGAAACTGCCGTCTTCATTGATGCACATCCCATTCAGGCACATGTTTCTGATGCTGCACTCATCCATGTCTAGAAACAGAGACACACGTTCTTTCGGTCAGGCGAGGAAGGTTGCCTGGACAGACATAATTCATGCCTCTTCCGTATTTTCTGTCACTAATACCTAAGGCTAATTTTCATCCAGATGGTAAATACAAAGAGAAAACACGGCATGCAAAACAGGCATCTAAAGTTCAGGTTGGCTAAGCCAAGGTTAGCGGATTTTTCAATGTTCACCATCCACAAATGAAAAGGAGAGCTACCAGCTTGGTGAGCTTAGTTAGTCCAGACTTAGTTCTGCTATACTAAAATAAAACAAAATTAAGGCTACTGGGAATGAAAATGTATCTAGGCTAAATCGTGGTTCTTTTCAAAAAATAAAAGACTATTGAGAAAAATAATATGAAGTTGGGCGGGTAGGGAGGTAAGGGAGGACCTGGGTTGGTGGGGGGGAAAATACATTGTATGAAATTCTCAAAAAGTA
>LOEQ01001106.1:24512-34587 GCA_001685075.1 Bramus lutescens | reverse complement strand
AGCTCAACACCATGCCCACATGGCTGGCCCACAAAAACAAAGACCAAACAAAGGACATAAAAATGAGAGGGGGGTGAAAATGGTGGGAGAGAGATATCAGGGGGTGGAGGGATGAGGGCAATTAGAATGCATTACACATATGTACAGAACTGTCAAAAATTAATTTAACTTAAAAGAGATGCTCTGTAAATGGATAGTGGTGATGGCCGTCCAACAAGGTGAATGGCCTGAATGATGGTGATGGCTGCTGACAAGGTGAATGGACATGAATGATGGTGATGGCTGCCGACAAGGTGAATGGACATGAATGGTGGTGATGGCTGCTGACAAAATGAATGGACACGAGTGGTGGTGATGGCTGCCGACAAGGTGAATGGACATGAGTGGTGGTGATGGCTGCTGACAAGGTGAATGGGCATGAATGGTGGTGTTGGCTGCCCAACAAGGTGAATGGACATGAGTGATGGTGATGGCTGCCCAACAAAGTAAATTTACTGAAAGCCACCAAACTGCCTATCTAAAATGGTCATATCAGTAAAATTTATTTTATGTGCATTTTAGAATAATAAAAAGCTCATGGTTCATACAACAAAGCATTTTTCTATGAATGCTTGGATCTAAAGAGTAAACCTTAGGATCAAGGTTTCTTTATTTATTCAACAATCTTTACAGGGGAGCTGAGCTGCATCAGTGAGGAGGGCATTGAAGTCCCTGGACACGTGGAGTTTCCAGTCCACTAGAGAGAAGGTCAAGAAATAGGTAAATATATTAAATCATTTCAGAGCCAGCAATATTGGTACTTGTTGTGCAAGCCTAGTGACCCAAGTTCAGTTTCCGGAACCCACATAAAGGTGGAAGGAGATCAACCCCAATACACACACACACACACACACACACACACATCATATACAGACATACACCACACACAAACAATAGTACAACAGTGAATAGAATAATTCTAAAAATTAAAAAATAATTCCAGACATGAAGCTGTGGTGTAGTCTACAAATGTCTCCGCAACAGAGGAAGGAACTAGGGATGGTCGTCTTGGTGAGATGGCCAATGGAGACTGAGAGAAGGCGACAAAGAACAGGCCTAGAGATTAAGAACAAGCTGCACACAACATAGCACAGGGTTCCCAGGCATTAGTGACAGCGAGAGTGGTGTCCCTGAGCTGGGAAGGCAGCCTGGCTGCATCTGTAATAAGAGGTAGCTTGACCAGAACAGATGCTAAGGGGGCACAACGCTGGCAGATTAGGCAGGAACCAAGTTTCACAGGAGGCTCCAGGCCACAGTGAGGAGTTCGGATTTATTTCTAAGTTGGCAGAACGTCATTACTAGACATTATTTTAAAGGGGGGCTGTCTAGTGGGCTCCCTCATGGAAACAGGAAGCCTTGCGAGGCAGCCACTGAAGGACTTGAGATAGGTAACAGCTATGACTTGATCCTGGTGTGTAGGGACAGGAAAGGCTGCGGATGGCAGATGTTCTCTGGCAATAGGATCAACAAGGCTGCCAGTGAATTGGAAGTGAGAGATGAGGGAGATGACAGTCTGAGACCCTTGCCTTCCAGTGCATTTATTAAAATGGATAAAGTGAGATGCTAGGTTCTGGTAAAAGTAAGTATTCAAAATTGTTCACTTTCGCAAAAAAGGAGCTGTTATAGGTCGGCTGATTAGAGCTGAGAAGGCTGGATCTGAGGGAAAGGATGTGGTATGTAAATCCCAATGCTGTCAAGACCAAATAAAACCTGATTAAATCAGATCTTGACCTATATACTCTGTCTCACTAAATTTATTTTTCTGCTTTTCCTTTGAGTAAATAAGCATTTGCTCACGTCATAGATGTATGGTTGAGACTCTTCAAATGCATTTGGCCATTTCTCACGGAAACCTGAGTGTTAAGTACAGACCAGTGGTGTGTGATGGAATCCTGGCGTTGTGAGAGGGACGAACTGCCTCCAGAGCAATTTCTCCTCTGCTTTCAACAATGACAGACATGGGAATCCAAGAACCCTAGTGTGCGAGCTGCCAGGCCAGCGTTCACTCCGCAGGAAAAGGATACACACCACATTTCTGTGCTATCATTAATCCTGAGAGGTCTAACAGAAAGTGTAAATCAAGGACGAAAGTTCAGCCATTGCCAATTGCACCTGAGAAATGTCTCATATAAATATGGACTTTCTGTAATATCAAGCCAGACCAACGGCTGTGGGATCGTTTACATATACTGGTTGGCAAGCGTTATTTTTTGAGTTGGCATTTTACCAAATATGCACTTGCTTATGGAGTTCATAAGCTCCTCTCTCTCTCTCCTCTCTCTCTCTCTCTCTCTCTCTCTCTCTCTCTCATCGCTATACTATTAAGTAACTCTCAAGGCAGCTCCACTGGTCTCAGAACTTCTCTTTGGAAGTCAATGTCCAATGAAGGAACTTTCCTGACATTGTTTCCCCGCTCAGGGCCTGGCGCTGAACTCAGCAGAAGAAAGATGAGCTGGAAGAAAGAGCATCATCATTCGGGACACCTGAGTGGACTGAGAAGGAGGGGACGTAGAAGGAATGGGACAAGCGACAGGCCCAAATCCAGCAATGCAATTTCAAATAGTTGGCAAAAGAGAAAAAAAAAAAAGAAAGAGAAAAGAAAACCCACCTCCCAAACACTGCAAAACTGATTGTAAGAAAGATCTACTCATGCTCAGTCACCAAAATTGGATACATGGACTTTCTCAAAGTCTGAACACACTGGAACTCCAGTGGCTGATGTTGGTGTCGCTTCACGGCCATCCACACTTAACCATGGGTGCTTGAACTAGAGGACTGTCATGGCCTCCGTGAGGCCTCGCTAGAAACAAACAAGTGTGACTTGGTTGTAAGTGATAACCGTTTTGAAGCAGAAATTACACAAAGTACCCGGCTCTTTGGAATTAGTCACTGTGTCACGGACATGGCAGGGGACAGTCAGAAGGGGGCAAACATTAACAATAAATGGCATAGACAGAAGGGCTTGAATTGTGTCCCCATAGCCAGTAGGAGAATGGTGTATAGCTCAGAAACTTCTGGAAATGAAAAGCCATGGGAGGAAAGTGAACATGGTTAGAAAACAATGAGAGACCCCACTAGAAGTAGTCTAACATGTCCTAAGGGACAAGATGAAGACCATAATTCTCTCTACTCACAGACAAATGCTACCCTCAGCCTTACCCAGAAAAGTCTCTTCTCAGTGAACAAGTAGATGGATGATCAACCAGCTAAACAATCCCTATCTCCCTGGCTACCTTCCAGTTAGGAATGGACTTTTGCCCAGGACTGGCCAATACGATGCAGGCAGAGGCCTAAAGAAGATAGAACCCAGGAATGTTTTTCATTGTCTGATAAAACGAGATAAGCCCATCTGCACTCCCCTGCCCTTGTTTCTTTCATCTTTCTAGAAGATATGATGCCTGGGAGAACATGACCAACTTGAAGGCACAAGGGCAAATGCTCATGTACTAGGACAATAAACAGAACGAGAGGAACACTAGGTCCTCTATGGCATTTCTGAGCACGAGACCACTGCCTAGTGCCCTTTGCTTCCCTGTGCCCCTTCCCCTCCACTGCCCTCCTTCCCTCTCCCTCCCTCTTCTTCCTTCCGTCCCTCCCTCCTTCCCTCCTTCCCTCCCACCCTCCCTACCTCTCCTGCGACTCAGAGCAAATGCTCTACCACTGAGCTCCCCCTTAGCCTTTTAACCTTTAAAACAAGATTAACTTTGCATTTGCCTTGTCTGTTTAAGTTGTGACTGAGTTTTCTCAGTTTTTTACTCCCATTCAAACTCATTTCTGACTGAGATCCCTGTGTGTGGATTTTGCTGTCCTTTGACATTACATATGAGGATGATTCAAGAGTAAGATGTTACATCTCTGAGAGTTCTGTCTACTGTGAGTTTTCAAAGACTGAGAGCAAAAAGCAAAGGGAGAATCCCAAAACTTTCTTCATCGACTTGCATTTGGAGAATCAATGCTCTTTCCTGGCACCTGGGAAAGGTGGCTGATGTCCGGACATGGTCTTGATAATGTACTTTAACATACTTCTCTCTGATATGCACAAGCTTTGCAAGCTAAACCCACAGAAGAGTGATCACACTCCTCACTCCCATCAGCTCACTTTTGGCGAAATCCATTCCATTTTTGAAAATAAATTTTGTAATATCTCGGTCTACGTCTTGCCCATTCTATTTCCTAAATAGTTGAGATATTGGATGTGATATACTTATATAGTACCCCAATTGAAATAATAAAAAAACTCACAAATCTCTTCCCTGGCTTTCTGAATATTATTTATCTAATTTGGTACCATGACAGTTGTAAGGACCTAAACAAACATAGAGGATGTATGGAAAAACCTGAAGCACTGGAGCTAGTCCCAGTGTCCAAACTCAAATTGTACATCAGCAAGAATGGATTGAGAAGGGAGCAAAGGATAATGCAACTGTCTTCAGACATCCATGTACTGAGGAGACATGATGCTAAAAGGTGCCTGTTACCATTGCAGCAATCAGTCAGTAATTGGGGTGAAAGATACTTCACATAAGCACAGACCAGAAAACAAATACACAAAACCCAAACTCTTAGCTATGGAGGTGTGTGTGTGTGTGTGTGTGTATGAATTATTGGATTTTTCTCTCCACTTCCTGCTCTTCACTGAGTATGAGAGAACCCCCCCACACACACACACACTTCAATCCCAGATGTTGTATTAATTGGAAAGGCTCATCCAGATCTCAGCAGGCCTTCTGATGACAAGACTGACTGGAGAGAGAACTGCTGAGGACTTTAACACAGGAAATGCCATAATTATGAGCTGTGTGTGCTTCTAATGTTTATGTATAAGACGAGCTTTGGATTGTCTCCCTTTAGAACTGGAAAGAAACACTGAAGGAGGAGATGGAATGGACATTTGTGAACAGAATGCTGGTTGCCTCACACACGGTCTCACTTCATTCTCATAGTCCCTGGAGGAGACTCGTCCAATCCCACGACAGAGGAAACTGAGGCTCGGAGTTACACTGGAGAACTTGCCTAAGGTTACACTGAAAGCAAGCACCAGACCGAAAAATTCCAATTAGAAAGTTTCTGATTTTAAAAGCTACAATTTCCCTAATACTTGTCTTTCTCAGAGAGATCAGGCTATATATACAAGGGCAAGTTAATGTAAGCGGATTACTTTTCTCAGTTTTACCAAACAAATTCATGTATGTGGTATTGAAACCCAGATCTCTCAAATCTCAGAGTGATCCCTGCTTGTTACTCCATCCCTCCTCTCCAGCTTCATTTTCCCCTGCACCCAGGGAGTGAATCAAGGCTCTCTGAACTATGGCAGTGCTTGTGGTATATGGCAGGCTGCTCACTCATGTCCTAAATCTTCAGCACAGTGACAGCTGTTGTCTGCATGATAAACATTTGGAATCAGTTTGGTGCCATCTAAAAAAAGTGCATGTTGAAATGCAACAGAAGTTACGTCTTGCGGGAAGTAGGAGATGCAGCAGAAAAGCCAAATACACCCAGCAAGCCTTAATGTTCTAGCTCTTATGCTGGGTTCATTTTTAAAATATACTATATTAACATACATATGATGTATATTTTAATGTCAAATCATGTACTGTAAAACAAACAAAACTTAAGAAACATGTATACAAACACAAAACATAATAAACACACATAGAAACCCATTTGTGTGCCATGAGAGACGGAAGCACCTTTTGCACATATGTGATCGTGGGCAAACCATTTTCTCTCTGATTGTCACCTTTCTTAAATATGGATGACTGTCAGATATTTGTTAGAATTATATGAGACAATGTGTTAAGATATTAAAGGTAAGTCTTACTATTACATACTATTATAATATATGAACAGAATCCATTTCCCCAAACACATCGTTTTATTGGTTTCTGAGGCATCAGATAATTGGTCTTTATTAGCATACTCTCTACTACAAAGCCAGATTAAAAGTTACAAGGTCTATCCTACGCAAACATGGCAAGCAATAGGATGTGTAAATTCCACATACTGTGGCTGTATGCCTTTTCTCTCTTCTGCCCCTCTCTCATGTTTCCTCCTTGATCCAAGACTGAACTGTCCCACCACGGTCTCTGCGGAGCACACCCCCTAACTCAGGGAGAGCTTCTCGATTGGTAATCTAAACCTACAGATTCATTCACTCATGCCCACACAGGGCAGCAATCTGGGTATGTACAGTCTGGCAATGGCATGGCTTCTATTACCTATGAACAGGTCTGGCTTTGCCTCATTCCAGAATTCCCTTCTCTCTTCCAATGCCTTTCTCATCTTTCAAGACTAAATTTAAACATGACATTTTAGGAACAACCTGTTCAATCTTATGCTCAAGGAAGATGAACCTCTCATCTTCTGAGCTTCCACAGTGTACCTTGTAACTGTACTTATGCACAGAACCATACCACCTTGCCTTGTGGTACAAAGTAAAGAGTATAGATCACAGCCTACTGGGTACCAAATTCCCTAGAAGGAGAAAAAGCCTCTTGTTTATCTCTGGACTTTTGTCCTCTATATTCAACTACAAAGAACAAGAGACACTCATAAATGTTTGCTGAATCAAACATACATTAACTGGGTACAGAATTAGTTCTTATACCCATTAGGGCCATTTATAACTACCAACAAGAACACACATTCCACAGATGAGCTCATGTAGAGTTAAATAGACAAGTTAAGTCTCCAACCCATCAGGTTATCAGAACTGAATGTCCACTTAAGTGCAAAGATAACAAATGAGCATTTTAAACACTTTTATTAATGAATATTTTTATTGGTTATTTGGAAATTTCACATAATGCACCCAAATCACATTCACTTCCCAGTCCTCCCAGATGCTTATGACCCACCCCAAAACCAAAGGGTAAGAAGAAAACTACCAAGTCTAAAATGTGTTGCTCATATACTCACTGGAGCATGGTCAAACTGCCAGTGGCCAGCCCCTCAAAGAAAACGGAGTCCTTCCCCACCCGCACTCCAGCTAGAAGCCACCAGCTGTGAAGAGCTACACTCCAGCTTCCCTATCACAAGTTTTAAAAGTCTCATCAAGGGCTTTGTGTCTAGACTTTTTCTTTTGTGGGGGATGGGGAAGAGGAAGGTTGTCACAGAAGCCTTCTGTGTCTCATTCTCAACTGTGAGTCTGCAGTTACCAATACCACTGCAAAGGAAGGGTCCCTGCCCTTTATAATCAGCAGCAACATGGCTCAGGGGCTTCCCTTGCCTTCTGCATGTCTAATGAGGATTTCTGCAGGAAGCTTTGCACTAAATATACCCCTTTAAGATCTGGAGAGTAAAAGCATCCTACACATAAGAGCTTCTGTAGAGTACTAACGTGTCTAACCTGCACAACTTCCTTCTATCTCTAAGACGGTTTGCTCATTACAGTTTCAGGGGGAAATGCATTACCTGTGAGCATAGTTTTCTTCTCATAGGTCACATCTATACACAATCCAATCACTAAAGTTGGGAGGACCAGGGGCTGGAGAGATGACTCAGAGGTTAAGAGCCCTGGCTGTTCTCTCAAAGATCTTGAGTTCAATTCCCAGCAACCACATTGTGGCTCACAACCAGCTATAATGAGATCTGGTTCCCTCTTCTGACCTGCAAACATACGTGCAGACAGACACTGTGTACATAATAATACATAAATCTTTATTTAAAAATTAAGAAAAAAATGATAGGAAGACCAAGCCAAGCACAGTAAGCCTCGGAGACTGGTTACTGTCTCTCTGTGATGGGACGGCTTTAGAAGACACATCATGACTCATCTTCAATTGCAATCCACTCAAGAGATGAAGCCACCATGAAGCAGCAGCTAGAGCCTCAACTATGTCAGATTCAAGTTCCATCCAATGCCAGACAAACATAAGCTGGAAAGTTCTCACGGGCAGAGATGAGTTTTATAAACAGTCCTCTTCCATGAGCGATGGGCAAGTCAATCAGAACCATATGAGTTAAATTCCCTTTGAAAGGCTGGATTTAAAATAAGTGGAAAAGTGCTGGCTCGGCACAGATTTGGGGTATCTAAAAAGCTTCAAGAAACCACTTTCTCTGAGACTCCCTACGAGATTTCCTGACACCTCTGTGCATCATGGGCATTGCTTAGATGTAGATGGATGTGTATGACCTGAATACAGCTAACCACTGTCAACACTGTGCTGCTGGGTCACCATAGGAGTATCTGTATAGCTAGATGTTCCTTCTTGGGTTGTTCAGGTTTAGGAAGGACAGGACCCATAAAACACCTCGTCTCAAGCACAAGGGATTTCAATGATGCCTGAGTAAGGATCACCCAGGAAGAAGCAAACAGCAAAGTAACTCTATGTGGACCCACCATGAGAGACAAATTAATAAGCAACACCTGCCCTATCCTGCAGACTTTAAGATGCCCTTCTTCAGTGTGGCTGTTCAAGAAAAGGACGGGCTCTGAGACAATAAGCTTGAGTCTAAGAGTTGAGCTGTGCACAGACTAGGAGACTACGCAGAAGTGGCCATGCTCAGTAGGAAGAGGTGGGGCTTTGCAGAAAGAACAGCCAGTGTGCAGAACACAAATATCCTTTCATTCACGAGTTTGCTAACCTTAAATGAATCCCTCACTTTCAGGATCAGAAAGGCCCACAGGGAACATCTGGCCCAAATTATCCCTACAGAAGAAAGCTCCAAAACTGAGCAGTGAAATGATTTGCCCAAGTTCAACATGGCTATTGAAAGGCAGAGACGGCACTGAACTTGAGTTTCTCGCTTCCCTGCCCAGAACTATTCTCACTAACTCATGGTACTATTTTGGATGCAAGCCTGATGAACTCTGCTGCCAGATGGTAACTTGTTTCCCCTCCAGAGGGGAAAGGGAAGGGGCAACAGAGGGTTTTTAAAAGTTTCTTTTCCTCCTTGGCACATACCAGAGATGGCGTCAAGAAAGCCAGGTTTAAACCAGGTCAGCCAGCAAGGTTTGTCTAAAGCGCAACTGAGCAATCGCCATTCCAGCCAGGATTCCGTCAGTACGATGGGTGTGTCAGTGACAAAGCTGAGCTAATGACGTTCAAGCCAAGAATTCATTGAGGAGCCTGGGCAAGATAGGTTCAGGTTGAGGACAAGAAGGGGAAATGATTAGGTAAAGGGTGAAGGGAAGATGCCTGGGTCCTTCTTGGGTATCTCTCCTAGCCCAGGGATGCTCTGAACATACACACTGATTTTTTGGGGGGTCCCCAGGCCACTTGCCATCACTTGATATGTATGCTCTTGCAAAGATGTTCACATTTAAGGAGAACACATAGCCCTCGATTTAAATAGTATGTCTAAAATATACTCAAGCCACCAGTAGGAGTTGAATTTGCCAGAATTAAGGCTCCACAGTCTGAATAAATAGGCTTCTCCTGTGGTGGCTAAGCCATTCACATTTGTTGTTCCATGGAAGAGAACTCTTAATCAAGATGGTTATAAGTAATAATTAGCATCCCATACCCTATTTGAATTCATAAAAACTGTTAAATCTTTGATCTGATGACGCAATGCATTTCAGACATCCCTATTCAAACATTTTCTGTCCCTTCAACTATTTCCTCTTCTATCTAAACAAGGAAGTTGAGGATGTAAATAGCCATTGATACATGGGTACCATTGTAAACATCAGTTCAATTTCAATATTATTGGCACAAGACTTAATTTTATATCTTCGTAATTCCCTGAGGAAGCACTTAAATTATTAGCTATATTTTTAGCCAAGAAACTCTTTTAAAACAGGTACTCCCTTCAGTGTGAAGAGACACTGTTGCAGGAGAATTGCCTGTATTCTGTCAATCATGTATTTTAATAAAACGCTGATTGGCCAGGCAGGAAGTAGAGGCAGGGAGATGAGAACAGGAGAATGCTGAAAAGGAGGAAGTCCATTCCTCCCACTCCTGCCCAGACTCCGAAGAAGCAACATGTGATCTGCCCTGGCTGTGAAAGGTACTGAGCCACATAGCTAACATAGACCAGAATAATGGGTTAATATAAGTTACAAGAGCTAATAAGAAGACTGAGCTAATGG
>LOEQ01001106.1:11936-24468 GCA_001685075.1 Bramus lutescens | reverse complement strand
GTGGGGTATCGGGCAGGACAGAAACCCCAACAAGCAGGCCCCTTCATGTTACAAGACACAGAGACCAGCTCAGTCATCCCACGGCCCCGCCAAGCAGACCACAACGTTATTTTGCTAAGGTGAAGGCTGTCTTGGCACACTGACAATTGCTTTGCATAGTCTCTAGCTAAGAAGGTGGGTCGAACTATAATAGGGCGAAGAAAAGAATCAAACAAGCTCAGAAAATAGCTCGTTTCAGTATATACTAATACAAAACCAGAAATGCAAGGGCAGAATAGCTAGCTGATCAGCCTCAGAGAGAAGGTTCAGTGGAAAGGGATATTAAGTGTGTATTCAGAGAAGCAGTCCTGCGGGAAGAGAAGGCTGAGTGTTTCCTGAGAGCTACTTAACAATGCCATGAGCATCTCTGAAGTAGTACAGGAGACCTAAAGTTACCAGAGAACTCTGCCTTAGTGATGAGACAGTAAGCTCCAGAGCAGCATGTGGAATTCAGGAGTCTATCTGCCACGGTTCATCTTTATGCCGCGTTGACTGGATTCAGACTCACCGTAACACTTCTAACTGTGGCAAGGAGGCTGTCTCTAGAAAGCTTTTACTGAGCAAAGAACATCTCCCCTGAATGTGGGTTGGGTCCCCATAGTGTGGGGTCCCAGACAGAATAAAAGAAGGAGAATGCCAGCTAAACACCGGCACTTGCCTCTCTAGAGCCTGAGTGTTCACACGATGTGACAACACCTCAGAGTCTTTCTGTCACAGCTACAGCCAGTCAGGGCCACGGCATCCTTGCCATGATGGACCACATCCTCAGACTGCTCGTTCTATCAGCCTCTCCTCCCTGCAGTTGCTCCTGTCGAGCATTTCTTCCCAGCAGCCAGAAACGTAACTGACACAACATCTGTGTCGGGAAATCTCAGTTGCCTAATTCCCCCCAAAGGCAGCTGTTGGACGGATATTTACATCCACTCTGGAAGCAAGCAGCTCTGCCTTGTCTGAAGCAGGTAAATAAAAACACCTCACCACACTGCACCAACTTCGCACAACACAGGAACGGGCCAAGCACAGAAGCCTGCTATCTGCTTCACGTTACTGGAAATACCAAATATGGAGCTTCAGGAAGGCAGGGAGTTCTAGACCCCACCCCACCCCCTGGCCTAGGCTCCTTCCACAGTTTATTAGCTGCAACAGCCTTAACAAATTGTAGTCACAAATACATTATGTCTAAGGAATTCTGAGACCCCCCTGGTAACGGGAACTGGAGCCAGTTCTCCAGCCTCTGAGCACTTTTGAGCAAGAGCAGAGAGTACTCCAGAAAGTCTGGCTGATGGAGGCTGGGCTCCCCTAGACTGAAACCCAAGAACTCTCATTAGAAGAGTCTGACTCCAGTGAAAGGCCTGCCGAGGACACAGGCTGAGGAGAAGCAGACAGACTCCGAAAGGAGCCAGGGTCTCAAGCAAAGCACAATTTTACAATCTACGTGAATTCTGCCAACACAGCCAAGCTGCGTACCTCGCTGTGTCCATGTGAATAAGGAGAAAACCAAACTCCCCTGGCTTCCCAGAGCATCTGTGCAAACGCCGAGACTCCACCACCAGAAGGTTTCTGCAGCGTTCAAGGGCAGGATGGATCAACTCTGGCAATGGAGAGGAGGATGAAAGAATAATGGCAAAGGAAGCGAGGATAGTCAGGGAAATTTTGTATCTAAGTATCAGGAAATGATGAGCAACTTACTCCGAAGGGAAAGAGTCAAAGGATGCTGTCCTAGTACAGCTTTCTGTCACAGACTGCTGTCAGTTTGTTTAGAACCCCCAACTGTTGTTTTCAGTCACCTGTTGTCTGTAAGAACGAAGTACATCTATCTCTACTTACTTATTGGAAAGAGAATTTTGGACCAGAATGCAGAAAGATGGCTTCACTAATCGAGACTCAAATTGCCCCTGTAGGAAACCAGTGCTGCCGTGGACATCTACAGAGCAGCTAAGTTTGATTCTCAGGATGCCATCTGTCACGCCCATGCCCTCTCAAGCGTGAATATAAGGCAAGAATGGAGGCACATATAACATACCCCCAAACCAGTACAGCCTCCTGCTTAATGGCCCAACTCTGCCACCTACAACGGTGTTTTCCTCGGAAGGCTGTGGTGAGGGTTAGATATAGTCATAGTTAAGGGCAGCTGCCATTAGCCTTCAGGTGAGGACATATCACCCATAGCGGTTCCAGGACATAAGAAGGGCCATACAGGGATATGGAAGTGAATTTCCTTTTGGGGCTGCTTTCCCCAACAAAAAAAAAATACAATCAATGAGAACCTGTTCCTTGGATGTTCAAACACCAGTCACTATTATTATTTAGGAGACAGATTAACTAGGCAAATGACATTTGGGGGGAAATTGAGAGTTCTAAGCCTCGTGGTAGCTAAGTACAGAATTTGTGCTATGTGATAT
Source organism: Bramus lutescens (assembly GCA_001685075.1). Taxonomy (NCBI): domain Eukaryota; kingdom Metazoa; phylum Chordata; class Mammalia; order Rodentia; family Cricetidae; genus Bramus; species Bramus lutescens. The sequence continues at coordinate 22,027 of LOEQ01001106.1, read as the reverse complement.
AAGAGCTGGCACATTTGCATATTTTCATACACGGTACTTGTATGTATCCCCTAGTCTTTGTAGGATGCTGTTCTAATACAGTGCAATTTCCTAACCTCAAGGCCTTGATTTTCCATTTCTTTGGGATTTCTATAAAGGACACAGAACATGGCAGATTCCCCAAATATCTATAGATTATAAGACTGTAGTGCTGGAAGGAGCCTCCTGCATGTCACAGTGGAAAGAGACCAGTAAGCAGACTCCTAGGGGAGCATTCTTAAACCACATTACCCTTTGACCACATCTCATCTGCACAGGAGAGATAGCAGCACACTACCCACACCCAGCGCTGCTTCAAGAGCGACTTAAACCAATGTATTCATAGCAGACAGCAGCGGAAGGGCAGGGAGTACCCACAGCCTGGAGAACTACATCTGGAAAGAGCTGAGTGATTTGTCCGAGGTCACCCAAGACCCCAGTGATGAGTGGTCTGTCAGGGAGGGGCTCTAGGGTTGTGGGTGCCAAACTATGGCGGTTCAGGTCTGTAAGACAGTCATAATTTCCTGCAAAGAAGCTGGGTCGGTGGATTTCGCCGTCCCGCCTCTGACCATTCACTGTGTTCATTACCTGTTCTGTGGGAAGATGGATTCTAGAACATTGGGTCAAATGAAAGAAACCACCTAGAAGTCCTACGGGGAATTTCAATGCTTAAATCATCATACCATCCTAAACTCTGTGAGTAGGCAGTGCATTCACAGGGGCCAAAGACCAAGAAGCATAGACAGTGTTCCCTGAAAATTCTTCCCGGACCTCTGCCCAGCTTTTAACAGGGAGCAGCTTCATTAATACTCATTCATTCTTCTGAAAAGGTTTTTTATGAAAACACAAGTTCACCATCAACCCAAGCTTCACATTTCTCTCTGTAGACTTTATCAACCATCCTAACTGAGCCCCTAAATTGACAGCTTCGTGGTGAGAATTTTCCTATGGAGCAAAGCTCTCTCTCTTAATCAGGGCCTGTGCTTCTGAATAATACCATCCATCTTCAAAGTTCACCTGTAAGCAGTTTAACATGGCGAAGAGAAGCAGGAAAGCAGGTCATTCTAGAACCACTGGGCAAGTAGCTTTCCCAGGGAGGCGGCCTTGAGCTTGTCAGTCCAAATTCAGTAAGCAGAAAATTTGAATTCCTAAACTGGTCACCCCTGCCTCAGTAATTTAGATTCCCCCAGGATCCAGGAAACACATGCTTACTGATGGCCATGTAATAATGATGCTGGAAGCCAACAGACCAAAAAAAAAATGGACTAGGAAGACAGTGAATTCAAGCTTGACTCCTACCAACAAGTGTATGTCTCCCGCAAGTAACTCTGGCTCACTAGACTACCACAGGGTCCCCGACAAAAACAGACAGTGAGCCAGGTGGCAATAATTTCCCCCATACAGGTATATATGGCAAGGTTTTGCCACCCTAGGCAACTCAGACGGTGGACCACAGAGAGCCTGTGTTACTGCGTGTAGCACACCCACTTTAGGAAAGCTATGGTAGCAAAAGGCAGCACGCTGACCTACAAGTCTTCTTTATTTCATTATTATTGTTGCTATTTTGCTAAATGTTGTGTGTTACAAATGGGAATTGAGCCAATATCAGATGCCTCCAAATGGATTAGGACTTTGTGCTAGGATAGAAATAACCACATTCTGCCATCAGCAAGGGAAATGCTATCCCATGTCTTGGATTTATCCAAAGCAGAAGAGAATCTATCTTTTAAACCAAAGCACTTCCATTCTCACGGATAAACTTCTGCTCCTTTTACAGATAGCACAGTGGTAGTGATGATGCACAGTGCATTGCCACTGAGGCACTGACAAGCCAGCTTGCACACTATTACACCTTACAGTTTGAGTAGGGTCGGGCCACCAGGTACAAATGAGCCATATAAATCCACTGGCTGTAGTTAAATTCGGAAGGTGTCTCAGTCACTGTTCTACAGGCTGTGAGGAGACACCATGATCAAGGCAACTCCTATAAAAAGAAAGCATTTCATCGGTGCTCGCTTATAGTTTCAGAGGGTTAGTCCCTTTACCTTCATGGTGAGGAACACAGGGGCACTCAGGCAGATATGGTGCTGGAGAAATAGATGAGAGTTCATCTGGATCACAGGCAGCAGGAAGAGGGAGAGTCATTGGGTCTGGCTTTGGCTCTTGTGACCTCAAAGCCTATCCCCAGAGACACACTTTCTCGAACAAGGCCACATCTGCCAATCCCTCCCAGGTAGTGCCACTCCCTGATAACCAAGCATTCAAACATATGAGCCTATGGGGGCCGTTCTCATTCCAACCACCACAGAAGGTAAATTTAAATTATTATTTAAATACATACTTTTGACAGACTGGAGATTTCAATTAAACATTTAAACTGTAGCATTCAGAACCCAGCTTTACCGTTTGGAGCACAAACAAGACTCTCCATAAACACTTGGGGTAGACGGATGAAAGGACATTACGTCAGTGAACCAAAAAATTATTCACTCCTCATGTTCTTGTCAAGAACTTATTATGAACCAAGCCTTTCTCTTTTGGGTTGGTTTGTTTTCAATACTTTTATTAAGTTAGTCACACATCACTAATGCATCCTGTCTCCTCTCCTCCCCCCATCCTTTTTTCTCCTTCCCACATTTATTATCTTCTCTCCTCCCTACCTTTCCTACACCCATGACTTCTGATGCTGTTTTGTGATTGGAACGATCCATAAGAGCCTGCTGGGGTAACAAGCAGGTGCACATCTTAAGACAATGACTTCTTACACTGGAGCCATCAGTAGGAAATGGTTCTGCAGCGTGGGAGGGCCACTGGACCCCTCCACTACCCACGCCTGATTGCTCATGGGCCCATTCTTATGCAGACCCAGTTTGGTGAGCTCCTGATTGCAAAAGTGGTCTTACCCAGAAGACAGCATTTCCGGCCCCTCCTCCCTGTCTTCCAACTATTTCTATTATTCAACCCCCTCTCCTCCTGAACTTTGGGGGAGCAGTGACAATGCCATGTTTAGGACTGAGCACTCATCCATCAAGTACTCTCAGAGTCGGGTATAACTGGAGTCTCTGCTACTTGCCATGAGCTGGTTTTAGCACTGAAGATTATTTTATAAACAAACAAAAAATAACAGCTCTTCTTTCTCCTCCTCCTTCTCCTCTTGTTCCTCCTCTCTCCCTCCTCTTCCATTCCCTCCCCTGTGAATGTTGGTGTACATACGTCATGGTGCCCATGTCACCATTCACCTTGTCTGAGAAAAGGTCTCCTGTTGCTTGCTTCTGTCTAGACCAGGCTCGCTGACCCACAATCCCCAGGCATGCTTCTTTGTGCCTTCTATCTCCCCAAGTGGTACATTGGAATTACAGAAAGCTACAGCAACTGGCTTTTGTGGGGGTTCAGCTCAGAAGAGGAATATAATTTGGGAGGAATATTTTTGAAATAAGGTTATGTGATGAACTTGGACTGGGGGACAACATTAAAAAGGATGATGAGAGAAATGAAGGACTTATGATAAATAAATTAATGAATGAGTGTCTTGTGAGGGGAATTAATTGCTTCCCATAAACCTGCTATCCTCGTGGAGGGAGGAAGCCACTTCTATAAAGTTGGTTTTGAGCGAACTATTTCAAAACCATATTCCACTAGCTAAACCGCTGTGAAGCTGCCAAGCGGCTTCAGTTCCAACCACCTACTCATTCCTAAAACATGTATAAAATGAAACATTTTTTAAATTTCCAAGAAAGTAGGCCGGACACCGCATGTTGTCTATATTTAGTCATCTGCTTATGCTATACTGCAAATGCGGTCTCCGCATGGGTATGGTACTCTTTCCTTGTGGCTCTCTCTCATGCACATGACATCCTCTGCTCTTTCTCCCTCTCTCTGCCTCTTGCCAGCAAAGGTTAACGTGTATGAGCACCAGATAATTCATTTCTCCCCTGTTTATAAAGGACTGCTGAAGAGAGATATAGAATTTGGAAAGACACAGAGACTTTCAAAACAAGCATACACTTAAAATGCATGTATTTCACAATGCATATTAATCCTGATACATTTCTAAAACAAAAGCCAGAAACCGTGAAATGACATCTGGCTTCCCTGGTCAGCCAGCTATGTTATTAGTGCTCCAGCTCTAGAGAGGCCAGCAGGGCCACACCATGCACACTCTACCTTCGGCCTTACTCTTTCTAAGCATCTGGATCCTTTTATATGCTATAGCCTACCAGTGGGTGGTCTGGAAATTCTAGGGAAGGCAAGAAGGTTTGGCCTGGGAGGCAGGCGGGCACACAGACTGCTCCGGGCTGGTGCTATAGTTGCTGCGCTGTGGGACAAGGAACTTGTGATCAGACCAACTTTCCTCAGCTGTCACCCTCATCATCATGTAGGCCAGCTCCACCCTGAAACTCAGCCATCACCCAAGAAGGCTTTTGATGGGACAACAATTGGTGGCTGGACAGCGTCCTGGGCAAGCAATCACTAGAGCAAACTTATTGGGATCATCTGTTGGGACACAGAGCCTGTTTGCAACATGAAGTCAGGGAGGTTCAGTGTGAGATTTGCTAGGACACCAGAGGAGAGATGCTTCTCTAACTCAGCGTCTTCATCTGAACTGTTCAGGTCACCTGGGATGTACTTTATTTTTAGTTATTGATTTGTTTCCCCTCAGATGTCTACTATCTACTGATAGCACAAAAGCAATTAATTAATTCTAAGTGACCTTCTCATATCATAAAATAAATTTCTACAAAATAAAAATAATAGCCCTTACGGTAAAGCTAGAAATGCTTTCACAAAGTCTCTAAGAAACTTAGCTTGATAAACTCCTGGTCACTGCTATTCAAAATCCTGTATGAGGGTAGAGCAGCTGAAGACATGGCAGAGGCTTCTCAGACACTGCTGGAGTGAGCAGTCATGCCTTGTGCCCAAGCCACCCAACACCGACGGTGCTGCACACCACAATAATGGTGGCACTCCCCATGCACAAATTCTCTACACACACAGCTCAGTCTCCCTTCCGGGGTGGTGGTAGTGTGCAGATTTATACTCCCCACGCACAAATTCTCTTGTGTGTGTCGAGTCAGAGGGAAGGCCCCACCACCATCACAGCAGATTTATACTCCCCACGCACAAATTCTCTACACACACAGCTCAGTCTCCCTTCCGGGGTGGTGGTAGTGTGCAGATTTATACTTCCCATGCACAAATTCTCTACACACACAGCTCAGTCTCCCTTCCGGGGTGGTGGTAGTGTGCAGATTTATACTTCCCATGCACAAATTCTCTACACACACAGCTCAGTCTCCCTTCCGGGGTGGTGGTAGTGTGCAGAATTATACTCCTCATGCACAAGTCCTCTATACACACAGCTCAGTCTCCCTTCCCGGGGGGAGGGGTTGCAGAATTATCACTTCAGATGGTAATATTTTATTGACAGTACCAATAATTAAAATAAACAAGGCCCATCTAGAACATTCAAAACAGATATAGGAAATTAGAAAACAGAAAATAAAATTTTGTTATAATCCCATTGCCAGAAAGAACCCTTGAAACATTTTGAGCCATATCTGCCCTAACATTTATGGATGTGTCCTAGCCCAGAACACATAAAGTGTTAGTTAATTAAAAATAAAATGGTCTGGACCTGGAGAAATGGCCTAGTGACTAAGAACACTGGCTGCTATTTCAGAAAGCCTAGATTCAATTCCCAGCACCCACATGGTGGCTTCCATTTGTAAATTCAGTTCCAGGGAATCTGATGCCCACTTTTGGCCCCATAGACAGCAAGCACACATGTGGTGCACAGATATAGGTGCAAGCCAAACACCTATGCATATAACATAAAAAATCAATAATAAAAATATTTAAATAAAAATTAGATGGTCTGTCATAATAATGATCTCATTATTACTAAATAAACAAAATCCACTACCTAAAATATCTTATAATATATTTCAGAGAAGTCAGGAATAAAAGAAATACAGTATCTTTATCATTTAATTAAATGTTCAATGCATTAAATTGAAAAACAGAAAATGCTAACTTTCTATTCTATAATTTTATAGTTTAGAGTCTTCACCTCTCTGTACTAAGATAAAAATGCGAGACGTGTGTTAAATGAAAGGTGTGTCTTACTTTAACAAGTTAACACAAATAAAATAATAGCAAGTGGATATTTCTTCCCACGACCCTAAAGTTTTTTGAGAAATTTCTAGAACAAGGTCCTCATTTTGCTCTTTTGTGCTGAGGATCAAACCCAGAGCCCCATGCATGCTTAATATGCACTCTGCCCTTGTCTGCTCTTCCATTAGATGGACAATGGCAGATGATAGCTGATTTGTACTTGAGTCAGAAAAATAAAAACATTAATAGGGTGGTTGAGTATTTTAAATCTTGCTGAAAGGACTGGAGGAGGAAGCATGCGCTCCCACAGCCGGGACTGGAGGAGGAAGCATGCGCTCCCACAGCCAGGACTGGAGGAGGAAGCATGTGCTCTCACAGCCTGGCAACCCAGCATTTTGCCCTGTTAACTGAGGACTGTGTTACTAAAGAGCTCTGTCCCTTATGTCAGTTACCTAGGAGGCTGCCAAGGGCCCCACCCATCAGTGCAGGGCAGAATCACACTCTCACATGCCGAAGGCTGGGTGCACAGCGCCCAGAGGTTTGGAGAACTTTGATTCAGCATCCACTCCATCTGCTTGTAAGGAAGTGTCTCAGTAAATGAAACAAAATGTACAGGAAAATGATGACATTGCGTGTTGGCTGGAATCCTTTCAGCTATTTTGTGTTGACTTGAATTTCATAATAAAAACACCTACTTGTCTTTCCACAGTTTAAGCACAGTTAATTATGTTTTGATCAGATTTCCAACTATAAGACTGAACAAGATCTCACCCACTACTTCCGGACATCAAACACGGAACAATGCTGGAATGCTGACTGATTTTTATGTATCATGCTAACTTCAGTAAAGCATATTTACTTGGGGGGGGGTTGAGACAGAGTTTCTCTGTGTAACGGTCCTAGTTATTCAGTTCCTGTAGACCAGGCTGGCCTCAAACTCACAGAGATCCACCTGCCTCTGCCTCCTGAGTGCTGGTATTAAAAGTGTGCACCACCACCTCCCGGCTCTACTTTTATTTTTGACATCATGTGGAGAGCTGCTGCAATAGAAAACTATGAGTTGACATTTTCCTAGGTTTATAAGAAAGGAAATGTGAATTTAGTCATAATTCCCCCTTGACAAAGGTGCTTAAGATCACAGATAAAAGATTTAGAAGGGACCCTGAGAGACCTCTATTCAATCCCCTCAATCTATAAATTCACAGTTGGAGGCCTAGGAAGGCTAGGAACCAAGAGAAAAAACTGGTATTTAGAGAATTATGATGGTCAAGCAGCAATATAAAATCCAAATATGGGACCATAGATGTGGCTTATCAGGTTAAGGGCATGTTAGTGTTGTTGGAGAGGACCTGAGCTCAGTTCCCAGCCCCCACAGCAGACAGCTCACAACCACCTTTATTTCCAGCTCCAGAGACTTGTAGCTAGTGGCCTCCACAGGTACCCACACATATGTGCACAAATCCCACACAGACACATGCATGTAATTATAGTTATATCATATACATGGACATATATATTTATGTACATACACACACATATATATATATATTTGTTTTATTATTTGCATTCTATTTCAGACCCGTGGAGCTATGAACGGTCTGCTGACAGTGACAGCAGCAGTACCTGGTGTTTGATGAACATACTGAGGCTCAGGCAAGACTCCCAGACCTATTCAATAAGAACTGCCTTTTATTCAGCACAATCCTTGGATGATTTCTATGTATATACATGTTTAAGAAGCCCAAGCCTATATTCATTCTACTCTGAGTTGGTTCACAGGTTTTTGAGAGTTTTTCCTGTCTGAAAGGAGATAACTACAATAATTAAGAATAAACCTTTAGAAGACAGGCATGATGGCATACAGAAATAATCTCCAGAATGTGGAAAACAGAGCCAGGAGAATCAAGAGTTCAACTTCATTTCCCCCTATATAGCAAGGTCAAGTTCAGCTTGGGTTATGAGAGACAGCAGCTTATAACACCAAAAGAGAAAAACAAAACAAACCAAAAAACATAGTCTTTGTATGTTTCAAACAGGCTAAATCTATCTTATAAAGGGAAGTCTTTATAAGGTGTATTTGTAGCTGTTTGTGCAATTTTTCAAGTGATTCATTTTTTATTGTATTTTATAAGAAGATCGGCTTACAAGAAATTGGAAATTATTTTAATGGAGTTTCACCAAAGACAGAGTAAGAAGCATCTATGTTGTCCTTCCTCCCCATAACTGAAACCTTGGAAATAGTTGACTCATCTCTCACCTTATCTATGAGCCCATATTCTGTTCATGTGAAAACCAGCGAAAGACAGTGACAGAAAAGCTATAGTTCATCTCATGTGGATAGAGAAGTGAAGACCCTGAACACTGCAAAACTGAAGACTACTTTTCACACTAGGTGAGACTTACTTTAGGGGTTCAAGGTGATTTTAGCATCTGGAAAGCAACAGCTGTAATTTATGATATGAATGGACATCGAGGAAATTACTACTAGGTTGATAGATGCAGACAAAGCATGTGAAAAAGCCTAGTGTCCATTTATTTAAGTGAGATTTGGCCATATACATCTGTGTATATGTGTGTACTCCTGGCTTGAGGACATAGCTTGGTAGTAGAGACCTTGACTATCAAGATCAAGCCCAGTAACACACTCACAAGAGAAAGGTGGGGGGAAAGGAGGGAGAAGGAAAAGAGGAAGGGAGATACCTCCCTATGAGTTGTAGGAAAGGAAGGACCCAGAGGCCCCTGGAACAGTAAGGCTGGAGTTACTGCTCTTGGTTGCCCACCAAAATGTGGTAGTAAGACCCTATTGCTGAAGACATCAAACACGCCTTGGCCACAGGACACGGAGACATCAAGCTGGAACTGAATTGGAAGGTTTCTCCCTGCTGGCAAGCTTTCACAGTTTTGGAAGTTACTATGCAGGCCCCTTGGTTGGAAAAGCCATCAACAGCCTTACCCAGCTATGAACTCTACAAGCTACAACCTGCAATTGTCAAACAAGATGTGCCCACTGGTACAATACTGGTGTGATTATGATGGAGTAACCAATCACTTTTTGATTGGACTTGAGCGTCCATAGAAGGAATTCATTCCTGATACTGTAAACCTGATCAAAAGCCCATGGATTGGATGAGGAGGTAATAGGCCTTGCAGCAAACCTACTACTAATGTTTGCTAAATTAACATGTCAAACTACATTCTAGATATTCATGCTTGTACCGATAGATTAGGAAGTTTATCTTTTAATAGCATATCAGCTTTCATCAGAGTTTTTTTTTTTCTGTAGCAGGGTAGGGTAGCATTTAAGGCAGAAACTGGTAATCAGTCCAAGTGCCAATAATAAGTGATGGCAAAGTGCTCAAACCTAAAAATCTATATCACCTTCTCCAAGGCTCAGGGATCATCATAGAAGAGGGGGTGGAAAGAATGTAAGAGCCAGAGGATAGAGAAATGAGCAGCAAAAAGACTATTTCTAAATATGAGGTGGCTCTTGCATTTATGAATTCACTGTAGCTGCAGAGGACCCAATATAAGATTTGACCCAACAATACTTCATCATGGATCAGGAAGGGGCTCATGGGGCCTCATTCCTCCCTGAGGGATTTGTGGAAGCTAATAATGGTTGCTGGGCAGATGATAAATGGGCTGGGAAAGAAATCAGAGAAACATAACCCTTCACAATAGCCACAAATAGTATAACATATCTCGGAGTAACTCTAACCAAATAAGTGAAAGGCCTGTATAACAAGAACTTTAAGTCTTTGAAGAAAGAAATTGAAGAAGACGCCAGAAAATGGAAAGATCTCCCATGTTCTTGGGTAGGTAAAATTAACATAGTAAAATGGCAATCTTACCAAAACAATCTATAGATTCAATGCAAAGCCCAGCAAAATCTCAGCAAAATTCTTCATAGACCTTGAAAGAACAGTACTCAACTTCATGTGGAAAAGTAAAAAAAAAAA
>LOEQ01001105.1:321021-331701 GCA_001685075.1 Bramus lutescens | reverse complement strand
ATACTTTATAATGTAAGCATGTATTCAGTAAAAATTACAGCAGATTTCACATCTTTCTTGTGTATGAGTCTGTCTTTCATTAGCCGAATCCTGAGTTCTCCTGTCTTTCGCCCTAGTTCTCCCTCGGTTCATGGGTCCCGTGAGGACCGGTCCGTGGCACTGATTTATTGGTTTGTTTAGCAGTTTACTTAAAGCATGGCTTGTACTTCCTATTTGCCAAGCCTGACTTCACTTGCTGCCTTGAACAGAAAGATAGGAAGGAGTAGCTGAAACCAGGGGCCATTGCCCTCCACAACCTGCTGGCTGCCACTATGCCTCTAAAAACTCTTGTCTGTCTCACCTTCTGGTTTTAGAACATAAAATGAGAATACAAACTAGACCTGGCCTTGAAGCCTTCCAGGGGCTATCTATCCTATCACTAGTGGCATCTCCTCTCTTCTACTCTCATTGGTGTCAGAGCGCTAATTCCAGAAAGATTCCTGTAACAGTCTCATTTTATGCCCTAAAACCACAAGGTGGGGCAAGCAAACACGCGAGATTTTTATAGAATTGCTCACGGCAACCAGTGGTTGTTTTTAAAGGCATATATTAAAGTGGACAGGTATAAACTTTTGTGGCCAGGTTGTTAGGGGCAATGGCCCATTGTTCCAGCTACTTCTCCAGGTCATTCTGTTCCAGGTAGCAAGTGAAGCCATGCTTGGAGGTGAGCAGTACAGTACACACAGTGTGTTTAGTAAGTCACCAAATAAACCAATATGTAATAACTGGTCTTTTCTACCTTCTTCCACTTCAGACTGTTTTCTGCTTAGTGTCATCTACTGTTCAGAACTTCTACTAGTAACAAATAAATAAAACTAGCAAAGAGGAACTGAAATTATTCCAAACCCTAAATCTCTAATAAATATTAAGCATCTTGATCTCATTTGTAGGGATTTTGAGAAAAACAGGATTGAAAAAGTGGATGTTTCCAATGACTAGTAAGTGAAGAAGCCAAGGCCTAAGGAGGCCCAGCAATTTATCCTGTGTGGGGCAGGAAGTCGGGACCAGAGCTCATGTCCTTCTTCACTTTCCAGCCTCCCTTCTCTTCCCACCATGAGCCTCTCTCCACTCTCCCATCTCCGAGTCAGCAGGATGGAGTGTCTGAGGCCCTGGTGGCTTTGCAGCTTGGACCCTGTGTTCCACTGGCTTGGTTTTTGTATGGACTTGAGCGTGGAGGGAGTCAGTAGTCCAGATAGCATGCACATCCCTTTGATGTACTGGAAGTGAACACTGGGCTGTGACTTAAACACACAGAGCTCTTGTCTCCAGCATCAGGGCCAGGAGCATCTGCACGCTGTGAATGGTTGCTGTTGGGTAGTTCCTCTCTGGACCCTTCACACAGGCTGCAGACAAGTCTACTACACTTCTGCCGCATGGGATATTTTCTTGGGAATATCTAGGTCAGACTATAAAGTCCTCCAAGGATATGTTCTCTGGTCTGACTCCGGCTTGCTCTGAAGGATGTGAAAAGAGTGACCAGGAGCTCTTGCCAAATCGGGTGGGGGCGTAGTTGGGGATCCGCTCCATCTGTGTGCTAACGTGACCTGGGAGGGTATGTGTGAGCTGTTCATGTTCCAGCTAAGCTATGCCAGTGGTTCAGGCTCTACATGTGTTTTCTAGGCTGGGGGGCAGGGCAGGGACACCACTGGCTCAGCTGTGAAGGCCCTGAACATTCACCAAGTGAATGGATGCTGAGACACGAATGTGATGATTTCTTCTGGTGTCTGGGTAGACTGGCCCTTGGTGGATATGCCAGTTTGGAGCCCTGGTCTGTGCCGAGGCTAACTGGTCCACGGGGAAGCTCCTGGTTCTGGATGTGTACTAGGAGAAGGTGCTTGGGAGGAACAATGGAAGGTATCTGAAGGTCAGAGCAAGGGAGACTGTAACTTAAAAGCTGTGTTGGCTTCTCCAGGCCCACACCAAGGAGTTCTCTGTCCACCCTGAAGACAAAGCAGTGACTTCCACTGGGGACCTCTCCTCCTTCAGATCATGGCCTTCCCTCTACACCAAATATAGACATCTGTGCTACCAATTTCACTTCAAAATAAATTTAAAAGCATTTAAACTTAGTTGAGAAGCATTGCCCCACTGGTAATGTTTCCGTGTTTAATGGCATCAGAAGGTAGTTGACTAAATTTATCTATAAAATGCCCAGCATTAGAATTAGGTAGCTTGCATAGAGACAGGTTGGCAAGTTAGAATGACAGGGGGAATATGTGAGGTGCAAAAATTTATAACATTTAAAGAACAAAACCCTACAAACAGGTGCATGCCTGTGTATGTATTGGCTTTGAACAAACACAGAAATGTGTTTGGGCTTTGAGGTTTTTGTTTATTAATTTGTTTGAGACAGAGTTTCGCTGGCGCCCATGTTGGCCTTGAACTTGGGATCTTCTCACCTCATTTTCCCAGCTGCCGAGATTACAGGTATACGCTTTTTATAAATCCCAGAAGGATGTGTGCTAAGCCACAGTGGGGCTCTCTGCAGACTGGGAGGGAGGGACAGGGGAGCACAGGCACCCCAGAACCACCCTGCCACCTCCTAAGAACACTGTAAAATACCCAGTAGGAAAGGAAGGAGGAGTAGAGCAGAAACCTCCCTGAAATCCAGCCTGCTACCCCCATCCCAGCAGATCCATCCTGAGGGTTTCCTGGAGTGACACACTTTAAAGTTCTCAAGGCAACAAGCATCATTCGAATTCTGTACCCAGTCTTCAAAGCAATTCTCTCAAGTCAGCAGACAGGGCGTGTATTTCAGCTTACAAAGGTCTGAGCAGAGACTCAAGACAATACAGTGGCTTGCTTGAAGTCTCACAGGAAGTGGTAACTGTGAAGAGATTGGAAGGAACCCAGCTCTTTCTGGTCCCCACTGCATCCTGTAGGAGGCTTTTAGAAGCACAGACCCCCCCACACCCACCCAGTTGGAGGGCTCGACAACATCTTCCTCCGACATCCCTCTGATGCAGAGTGTACCTTCAGTACTCATTCCTATCTGAAGGAGTATGCTTTAGAAAGAGCAGAAATTGCCCATGGACATAGGCACTCCCAGCTCCACGGGCAGTCACACTTTCCTGGGCCTCATCTGAGTCTGAGATAAACATGTCTGACTCCTTGATGCCGTGGGTGTGTGCATGCATGTGAAAAGGCAGTATGATTCAAACAGCATTTTACAGCTGGAGGAGGTGTTAGGCTTACAGATTGAACCGCTACTTCTCTTTCTGGGATGCCGACAGAGACCTGCAGCTGTGAGGTACACAAGGTGGGTCCCTGAATGGGAAAGGCTTCATGGAGTTCCGAAATGGGCCAGCCCAGCTGCTATTTACCTTAGTTTAATTTTGGGAAGTCCTGTGTCTGGGAATTTTGCTGTTTCTTCTAGATTTTCCCATTTTTATAATATAAATTTTCAAAGTAGAACCCCCAAGGGTCCCCTTTATTTTGTTGAAATCTTGTATGTCCTGCCCCCGTCACCTCTAATTTTAAAGATTTGTGCATATAAGTGCATGTGTTTGGTGCCCACAGAGGCCAGAAGAGGGTGTGGGATCCTCTGGAGCTGGAGTTACAGGCTATTGGGACATGCCCTACATGGGTGGTGGGACCTGAACTCAAGTCTTCTGTGGAAGAACAGGAAGTGCTCTTAACTCTTAAGGCATTTCCCCAATCCCTAGTTTCTAATTTTAATTTGGTAGTTTCTTTTGATTAGTTTGACTAAAGGTTTGCTGATATTATTCATCTTCTCAAAGGACCAACCTTATACTTCATTAATTATTCATATTACTCCGCTAGTCTCTATCAAAAATAACCAGGAGGAAGCCCTGTCCAGTGTCAGACAGTGCCTGGATGTCAACCGTGTCTACTGAATTCAGCAACAACAAGGTTATCCAGGAAGCGGGCAAGACATGCAGGAAGAAAACATGCAGGTAAGTAGGTAGGGAGCAGGTAGGGAGGTAGATATAGAGATAGAAGGCAAGATATGCAGGAAGAGATGGGCAGACAGACAGACAGCAAGTGAGTGTAAGCAGAGATGCTGACTAAGACTCTGAAGAGAAAAAGGACAGGAGCTTCAGACTGAACCTGGATAGAAGGGGGTTTTGTGAGTTTTTTTTCCATTTTGTTTCGGAGTTTAAGCGGTGAGAGAAATGCACTGTCAATAAACATGAAGGGGGAGAGGGGGACGCTTTGAACCCTTTTCGGTCTGGACTGCCACCTGATTTTAGAACTACAGACACAGCCAATTAAGACTAAAACTAAAACAACAGTGGCAATTTCAACCCAAAAGCCAAGAAAAGACATGGTGTAGAAAGCCCTGTTTGTGGAGGTGTGGAATGTGGGAGCCTGGGGGCTCCTAGAGCAGGGCTGGTGTCAGACAGGAGTGCAGACAGACATAGGAAATGGACACAAACAAGGTCTCCACCCTCCCCTACTCTGAGGAGACAGGCAAACCTCTCACATGAAACATTTTCCCTCACCATGCGAATTAGATATGTAGAGAGCTAGACTTTTAGTTTTTATTTTACCAAGTTAATAGGGCTGTTCATTCAGTGTTCAAACAGCGATGCATGAACAGGCCTGCTACCCAGTGCCTACCCACTCCTCCATCTCCATCTGTTAGGATGGATTCTGTAAATCTAATGGATTGAAAATGGTCTTCTGAACACTGTTAATAAACATTTCTCTCACCGCGTGGTGGTGGTACACGCCTTTAATCCCAGCACTCGAGAGGCAGAGGCAGACAGATCCCTGAGTTTGAGGCCAGTCTAGTCTACAGTTAGTTCCAGAGCAGGCAGGCTACATAAAGAAACCCTGTCTTGGAAAACCAATAAATAAATAAAATAATAAGAAAAAACCCATTACCTCTAAAAGACTGAAGCTTGGAGAACTTACAACCACCATTTTACTAAACCAGCACACTCCCTAGCTACACTCTGGATACTGTCCTTATACCCACACATAAGTGTAGTCCTCTCTTATCATCAAGACAACTTATCTTTGCAACAGACAGAGACCATTACTCAAAGCCACACCTGATAAAAATACAGAGTTGTGGAACCAGTCCCAATGGATACATCTACAGACCAACTCCCATACCTAAGGCTCAGGGAACATTGTAGGACAGGGGGCAGAAAGATTCTCAGAACTGGAGGATCAAGGAGTTTGCAGTGAGATGGTTCCTCCTAGAAATGTCAGAAGCCACACCATAGTCTCACCAACATGACCCAAACATTAGTTGAATAAAGACAACAATAGACATGCCAAAGTGGATGGGGGAAACTCATGAGGTCTCAACATCATACAAGGAATTTTAGGCTGCCAGGCATTGGTGGCACACACCTTTAACCCCAAAATTCAGGAGGCAGAGGCAGGAAGATATCTGTGAGTATGAGGACTGCCTGGTTTACAGAGCACGTTCCAGGACAGCCAGGACTATACAGAAAACAAACAAACAAACAACTACAGGCAACTAAGGAATCCTGAAAGCGGAAGATCGTCTTCCCTGGAGAAGAGCACACTAAGTTCCAAATGGTCAGCTCTGAAAACACACACATAAGTACCATGATACAGACTGAGCAGGTAGTGCTAGTGTATGTGTGGATGTGTACATACACATATGCACGTAGCAACAATTAATGGATGAAGAGACTGAATTTGAAAGAAAGCAAGAAGGGATATATGGGAAGGTTAGGAGGAGAAGAGAGAAGGGAGAATTGATGTGATACTATTATAGTCTCAAAAAAAGAGGAAAATAAGATTGGAGTTGAGTATCTTTCCCTCTGCTTCAGAGCCATCTGTAACCTTTCATTACAGATGCTTCTGTCTCTTATTTGTGTGCTCTGTTGCTGCAGCTCTCAACTGGGCTCTGTGGTTTGCTCAGGGGTATCATGACCCAGTTAAAGTTAAAAACCATAGTAATAAAAGACATCTCATCCTAACACAAGCCTTTTGTAACCACATTTCACCCACGGGCTTATTTTTATTACATTATTTGTGTGTGTGTGTGTGTATGTGTGTGTGTGTGTGTGTGTGTGTGTGTGTAAATGTATGCCATGGTGCACACTGGAGGTCATAGGACAACTTTAAGGAGTTTGTTTCCTCCTTCCTCCATGTTGGTTCCAGGATCAAAGTTAGGTTGTTAGGCTTGATGGCAAGTACATTTACCTGCTGAGCCTTCTTGCTGGCCTAAAGGTTTGTTGATGTTGTTACTTGTTTTGTACTTTTAGATTCTGAAACTATATTAAGTTTAAATAATGCAGCAAAAGCATATTTTTTATGTACTTTTACAGGTTGAACACATTCCTATAACTAGCATCAGATCAAGAAATGATGTTCGAGGGACGTCAGAAGTCCCTCTCAATAGTCCCTGGCCACAGTATCAACTCTTTCCAGAAATGTTACTAATTGATCCCATTTTTCCACTTTAACCTGCCTGATGTCATCACACAATTTAAACTGCAAAACCCAAATGACAGAGGCAAGCTAGTCACTAGGATCTTTTAAACTTCAAAAGCCTTAGAGAGAAGCTGAGAAGCTGTCACCCCACGCCCTCTGCTGGCCAGAAGTAACTACAAGAAAACCGTCTCGCTCGCTCCTAGTGTGGAAATCCAACTCAGGCTGTGGCCAATTTACCAGGAACCAGGAGAAGTGAACTGAGTCAGGTCGTTCATAAGGCATGACTATAGTGGTCCTCTCACTTCCTATTCTGTCCCCCAACATCCGAAGAAAGCAGCTATTTAAGTAACAGACTACGGCAGCTTTGGAGCCCACAAAGAGGGCAGAGAGAACAGCCAATCCCTACCTACCCAGCTCTTGCCTATTCCCCCAAACAAGAGCACGTGGTGAAAAGTCCCACTGCTCAGATCAAAGGCTGAGGGGACCAGCAGTCATTAGTTGTGGTTCTAAACTGCCAATAAGCAGCTGGAAGTCTTTACTGAGATGACCAACTGATGGATGGCTCTGTAAGATTACTCGTTCATTCAATGCGGTGGCAGGCCTGTGCAAGACATGGGGACACAAGATATGAGTCCTGCTCTGATGAAAGGACCACCAAGTGCCACTGGAGCACCAATACAAAGGCATCTAAGCTGCACATGTAGAAGTGAGATGGCAGGGGCTGAGGGGAGAACACGTAGCAGGTGTTTCTTGACATCCAGAAACTCAAATTGCCTACAGGCAAGCCTGGGGAACATTGTCTTGATTGACTGTCAGTGCCATTCTTGAGCAAGTGGTCCGGGGGGAGGTATAAGCAAACTGCAAGCCAAAAGGATGAAGCTTGTAAGCATCCTCCAGGGTCTGTTTCTGCCTCATGGCTTGGGTTCTTCCTTCCCTTTGAACAGGGACTAGCATATGTAAACCCTTTCTTCCCCAAGTTGGTTTTGATCATGGTGCTTTTATTACAGGATAGATTTCTAACCAAGACCCTGGGTAAAAGATTAGATGGTCATTGAAAGAGGTGGGCCCCTGAACATGAGTGGAGTGTCACAGTTCTGGAGCTGGGGAAGGGCCTAGAGTTGGCAGGTGACAGGCAGAGGCTTGAAGACTGTAGGGAAAGTCACGCTCATTTAGGACAAGTCCTGAAGGTCACAGTCCAAAAGTCTTTGTCATGAAGTCCAGATCAAATCAGAAGGGCTGACTTCATGTATCTTTGTAACTGGAGGCTGTGCTTTCATTTCCTGGCCACCAGCCATGAGAAACCACACAGAAACTTATATTAACTGCAAACTGGCCTATTAGCTCAGGCTTATTATTAACTAGAATTTACAACTTAAATTAACCCATTTCTATTATTCTATATTTTATCATGAGCTCATGGCTTGCTACCTCTCATCTTGCTTCTCCAGTGGCTGCTGGCATCTCCCTGACTCTGCCTTCTTTGTCCCTTTATCTTTGCTTGGGTTTCCCGCCTGGCTCTATTCTGCCTGGGTATTGGCCAAATAAGCTTCTTTATTAACCAATGGTAATAAACCATATTCACAGCATACAGAAGGGCATCACACATCGTATCTCAACTGGTGTTCTATACACCGGATACCCACTGATTAACACACAGAATGTATCCTCTCATTAGCTGATTTTTGCTTTCACTTGGAGTTCCAATTTTTTACGGCCCAAGCCAATATCGCATTTCTCAAGGCTGGTCGATCCTCCTGAATTTCCTCAGTGAACTGGGTCACCTTGTGTCCGGCACCCTGAAACACTAGTCTCTCCAAAACTTGCTCCATCCTGTAGCCCTTATTTCTCTTAGACTCACCTGCTTTCTCGGTTGAGATAAACTACTAACTGGCACACTGCCATCATGAAAATAGTTCATGACATTCTGGACAAAGTCCAGGCCTCAGCCATAACTGGTCTCAATCCTCCCCTTACCTTTGCCCGGGCAGGCCTGTCTTTTGAGCCTCAAGAATACCTCTCTAAAGCACTGCCATAGCAGGCTGGGTCCCTTTCTACTATCCACAAATCACAATATGCTCTGGATCTGTGGCTAAAGACACACGAACTTACTTCTCAAGGGCTTTTGCACAGCAGTGGGCAAGCGGCCGTTGCTCAGTGAGGTCTGTGTAAGGAGTAGCTGAGAAGAGGCACCCTGTCAGGCTGTGCTCTCTGCCCTTCCAGTCTTCCCAAACGATTACTATGCACCCATTACCCCACCACCTACTCAGGCAACAGGAAACGTTTTCAGATAGTTGTGAAGAATAAAGACATTTAAACTGCCACAGTGAATATTTAGCAGGTTTGGCCGGTAATTACCGAGTGTGAGGTTTGTACGACATAAGACTTTAGGTCCTGGGAACATCATATTTTCAACTCTGAATTTTCTCTTTCCTGTTTCATTTTTTGGCATCCACTGAACTCAGGGTGTCATGCATGCTGGACAGATGCTTCACCACTGAGCAAACTTCCTAGCCCAAGATAACATTTTAAAGACTTACCATTTATTGGCGGCGCAATTAGGAAGGAAAAAATTGTGGGGAAATATACATCTAAGACTTAATTAACAAGTAATGATAAAGACAGAATCTCTGTCCTCAGGGTCGCTTCTAGGTGAGCAATAGTAAATTTCTATAGTGAGAGGACACTGAAATGTCATAGGGGTTGTTAAGGAAAAAATGAATGGGGGAAAAGAATCTGGGAGTGAAGGAGACTGCTGGAGTAGTTGTGCAGGCCCCTCTGGGGAAAGGATTCGAGAAGAGACCTGAATAACAAAATGAACTGCGGGTAAACAATGTTCTAGGAGAGGAAACGGTAAATCTGGGAAGATTTGGGAGAGAAAAGCCTGGTGGGTTCAAGCCACACAAGGCGAGGACAGCTGGAACACGGTCCCAGATCTAGGCAGTCAATTTCCTCAAGCCCACAGGGCTGCTGTCAGGAGGGATGGTGTAGCCAGATTGTTCCTTACTTTCTATGTATCCCCAGGCAGGGCAAGGGGACACATTCCCAGAAAGTGTCCCACTTTATGAAGTTGTGCTCACACAAACAGATGTTTTCACTTTTTAATACTATCATAGTAAATAAAAATAAGGTAAATGGAGGTCATCAGAATTGTGTTGAGTATCTCCTAACTCTCAAGGACTGTGTTCTGCTCTATAGGAATTCCTCAGTGACTGAGAGATCATCTATCCTGGGGAGCTGCAGAGATTTTACCAATGCTCTGAAATGGTAAGCTTAAAAACACCTGTTTGGTTTTGATGTAAATCAGTTGGCAACACCTGAGGGAGCAATTCAGTTTTCCTTTATTATTATTTCCAGATGTTGAGAGAAGCTGTGGATGAACAGGTTTGTAACACATACTGTAACATAATAAAAAAGGAATATTGTTTATTCTTATGTGTTACTGATGTGTGTATGTGTGGACACACATGTGAAGGAAGGTTGCAACTTGATGGAGTTGGCTCTAACCTTTGCATGGATGATTCCAGGGACCAGGCTCGGGTCATCAGGCTCTGTGGCATGCCCTTACCCATGGAGGTATTCTCCTAACCTAACTTATTAGCACTGTGTAACACAGGATAAGTTAAGCTAATGAGGTAGGCTATCTTAGTTCCTTGAATCTCAGACTTTTCTAGCTGTAGGATGTGTAAAATCAGGATTATTAAATTTGAGAAAAGTTCAGTACAGAGTAGCTATGTTATTAGCACTACTGAGTTACAAGGGGGTTTTTGTTTGTTTTTCATTGTGGACCAGTTACTGCACAGGGAGAGTTTAATAAGAGTTTTATTCAGGCACCATCACATGCTTAACAACCCTACACAGATGTTCCTTAATTTATGAGGACACACCCTACTTAGCAGGTCACAAGAGGAACACATAAGCCCCAAACACACTTAATACTGAGCACAAGAGCACAGCAACACAGCATTAAGTACACTAGTTTGCCATGGGAGTTCCCGAGGCTGAATGCGAGCTGAGCCCCCTCTGCAGGCCAGCATCCAGAGTTATCACAGGGTATACTTTTAGCTTGGAAAAAACACCAAAATTCAAAATCCGATGCAGTTCCCGTTGAATGAAAAAAGGCTTTCACCATCATTATAAGGTTAAAATAACAAAAATTCCTAAATTGGGCATGCATTATGCCCGATTTCAGCACTGGGGAGGCTGAGGCATAAGGATCTCAAGTTCCAGGACAGTCTGAGCAATAAAGCAGGTTAAAAA
>LOEQ01001105.1:256326-275945 GCA_001685075.1 Bramus lutescens | reverse complement strand
AAGGGCACCAAGCGCCGCGTGCTGCCGCTCAAGAGCAACAAGGTACGCCAGAAGGTGGAGCATGGCGTTGAGGGCGCACAGCGTGCAGCTGCCATCGCTCGCCAGAAGGCTGAGATTGCGGCTTCTAGGTAAGAACCTGGTGGGACCCGCAGCCTAGGGGGCCTGAGCCAAGTCTAGTCCTAAGTTTCTCTGCGACTCACCCATGCATCTGGTTATCTACACATTGTGCCTCAGTCACCACTCCAGCAACTGCCACCCACCAACCCCAGCCCTTGGCGTAACTTATTCTCACACAACCCATCTAATAGCCATGTCTCTCTGGTCAGCAGTCATCAATTCACCCACGCCACATGCAATCACCCACTTATACCACCATACATTCACTCACCCAACCAACCATCCATCCATCCATCCATCCATCCATCCATCCATCCATCCATCCATCCATCCATCCACCAAACCCAGCAGTCACCCACCCAGACATCCCTCCAATCCATTCACAGCTTCTCTAACACTCAGAGCCTCCATCCATCCATCCAACCACTTCCGGTCGCACAATCTCTTTAATATCTACCCGAGCAAGCATCCATCTACACGACCACACTCACCTTCACCCACACAGTGAATTCTCCATCCCTTTTCACTCCTCTGGCTGCCTAATCATCTACACAACCACTGATCCAACTACTCACACGTCTGTTTGACCGCTTATCCATCCCCCATCCACCAATCATCTTTATTTACCTAACTGCTTCGCCCACTGTAAAAAGCAGTAATGGGTTTGCTGCCGTCCAGTCATCCAGCCACCTCCATCCCTAACCATACTTCCATCTGACCATGGGCCACACATCCATTCACTCAGCCCTGCTCACCTATCCAGCCTGCCTGCTATGTTTGCCCTTTCCCCTGCTCACCCCCCCATCATCTACATTCCATCCCCTGATGTCTTCTCGTTCTAAAGCAGATGGAGTTCTAACATTGTCTTCCAGTGTGTATTAAACAAGATTGAGCTCTCCCATGCCTTCAGTCACCTTCTGGAGTTTCTTGTGCTATTTCAGATGAGCCAAATGAGGCTCAGAGCAGTAAGGAGCTTTGTCTAGCCGCTCGCCCAGAAGGTTTGTGTTTCACCAAACCTTAGTTGTCCACCTTTGGTCAGTTGTCTTTTCTTCTCAAGGCTGAGGAGCCTCCTCTGTACAAACAGGGCTGCTCTGAGGGTTGACGAAGCCAGCGCAGGCGAAGTGCTCCTGGTGAGTCCCCTGGAAGCAGACTCTCAGATGGAGATCCAAATGCAGGAAGATGTTTATGGGGCGCACTCTTAGGATGAAGGAGAAGGGAAGAAGCCAGATGGAGCTGGAGGAGAGGTTGCGCAGTAATGAGGTCTCCACAAAGAGTTCCATCGACCATGTGGTGTGCTCTGCAGGGGGATGTCATCCCTACTGGGATGAGGGAGTTGGGCCAACCCCTCTAGGTAGAATGTAGACTCTTTTCCAGAAAAGAGTGTGGGCTGGGGTCTCGGCAACTCCCTTCGGCCCAGGTCAATCCCTGGAGAGGGCTGGCAGGCTGTGGTTCTCCAAGTGACGAGGGAGTGAGAAGGAAGGCCTTGGATCCTGAGGTGGAATCTGGAAGGTTCATTATAGTACCCATGACAGTACAAACACCCAAGTTCAGGCACAATAATGCCAATAGTCACTGACATTCAACAGATTTGTTTGACAGATGTGAAACTGAGCTCAAAGAATACAAAGTGCATTCCTCACTTTCTGTGTCACGGTGACCCCATTGTTTGACAGAAATAGAGAAGATTTGGTTTTGTTTCACCCAGCTTTGAGGGTTTCAGTCTGTTGTGGAAGGGAAGGCAAAGTAACACAATTCATGGTGGCCAAAGTGTGTGGTAGAGGCATCGGCTGTTCCTGCATGGACCCTGAAGCAGAGTGAGACAGGAAGTGGGCTAAGAGTGGCCTACACCTAGTGACCTTTTACCAGCTAGGCCTCACCTCCAACACTTTCCAAAATAGTACCACCCGGTGGAGAACAGGCATTTAAAGAGCGTAGTGGTTGCAGAGGTGGCTTGCAGTAGAAAGTGTTCACTGCTTTGCAGAGGACCTGCCTTTGGTTCCCATCACTCACAACTACCTTCAACTCTAGTTCCAGGGGATGTGGCACCTTCTGACAATGCAGGCTCATGTATGAATGTGGTGTACATACATATTCAGGTGCCTGTACATGCACACAAAATAATAAATAAATATCTTTAGAACATTTCCATTTCAAACCATAACAGTGCCCAACACCATGAAGAAAGCAAGCAGAAGTCTTAAGCCTGAGCCTTCTGATTCCAAAGCTTTAACTTGCACAGCCTTAGACTTCAAATGGTTGAGAATGTAGCAGTTAGTACTGCAAAACAGAAAAGAAACTAAGGGTGGTTTTCTTGAGACTTCTTGCTTAAAGCCACTAAGGTTAGAATGTTTCTTCCATCTGAACTCATGGGGAAGTGTAATTGTTGTACGGTTGCAAATCTCTAATCGGTCTTAATAATAAAAACTCGGGGTGAGATATTAGGGAGTAAAGGCTGAAAGATTGGAGAAACAGAGCAGTCAGCCACTAGTTCTTACCTCTACAAAATCTTCAGATTGAATGGGGTATCTTGTCTCTATGAGTCCCCCACAATGAATGCCTTGAGCTCCTGTCTCCTGCCATCTTACATTCCTCTCTCTGCCCAGCCATATCACTCCTGTCTCCACCTCCCAAGTACTGGGATTAAAGGTGTGAGCCACCTCTGCCTGGCTCTGTTTCTCTTTGAGACTGGATCAATCTAGTGTAGCCCATGGTGGTCTTGAACTCACAGAGATCCATCTGCCTCTGCCTCCCGAGTGCTGGGATTAAAGGTGTGTGGCACCATTGCCTGGTCTCTATGGCTAACTAGTGGTTTAGGTCTGCAACTCTGCTCTTCAGGCAAGCTTTATTTGTTAGATCACAAACAAAATATCACCACATTGAATTAATAGTCTCAAGAGGTAGGAGTTTTGAGAAATGTTTGAGTCACTAATGCTCTGCTCTCATGGGTGGAACTAATGCCATTAGAAAAGGATGCGCTTGCTTCACCCCCTCCCCTCAGTGTGTGTGTGTGTTGCATGTACACAAACACGTGGACAGAGGACATGTGGAAGCCAGAGATCAACCTTGGGTGTCATTTCTGAGGAGCTATCCATCCTCCTTGCCTCTTAGAACAGGATTTCTCACTAGGTGCCAGAGCTTGCTGGCTGCCCAAAGAGTCCCAGGGATCCTCCTGATTTTGCCTCCCCAGTGCTTGGATCAAAAACATGAGCCATCATGCCTGACTTTTTACATGGGTGCTGGAGCTCAAACTTAGACCCACATGTTTATGTGACAATCACTTTCTGAATGAGTTCTCCACCCCTCATTTGCCTCTAACATCACATGATCCAGCCTGTATCTCCTTCAAAGGCTAGAGTGTGCAAGCTGCCATTATGAAAGAAAATGGTCTTATCTAACACTGGATTTGTTTCAACATGTCTGTCTTCAGAATGGTGAGCAATAACTTCCCATGGCTATAAACTGTGCAGTCTGAGGTATTATGTTATAGCCTCACAGACAGACTGAGGCAGATCAGCCCTATGAGCAGGTGACCATACAATTTTTTGTCCAACCACGGACACTATTATGAAGTAAAGGGAGCCCTTGCAGAAAAACCAAACTTTCATGTTGGGATAATTTTAAGTTTATAGAAAAGTTTTGAGAAGGGGGTTGAAGAGGTGGCCCAGTGGCTCAGTTCTTGCTGAGGACCAGAGTTCAGTTCCCAGCACCCATGTCTGGTTCCCAGCACCCAGATCAGGCAGGAACATAACCTCCTGTAATTCCAGCCCCAGGGAATCTCATGTCCTCTTCTCAAGTCAGCCGACATACACACACCCCTCCCACATACAATTACAAGTCAAATAAATCTAAAGAAATGAAAATTGAGACGTGATGCAAAGAGCTCCCATATCCTTCCACCTGATCTCTACTGTTGACTTTTCAGAGTATTACAGTGCATTTATCAAACCAGAGGCACAGGGTTAGCTCAGTCAGTGAAGTGCTTGACTGGGCATAAGGACGGGAGTTTCATCTCCAGAACCCACAATAAGACAAAACAAAACACAACAAAAAAACCCAAACGAACAAGCCAGATATGATGATGTCCTTGAACTCTCACTGTTGGGGAGGTGGAAACTGGAGCATTCTTGGGGCTTACTGGCCAGCCAAGCAGCTGCTGGCTGAAAAGCAACATCTGATGTCTGCTGACTTCTGCACGCATGCACACATGGGTATATGCATCTGCATGCATGTGTGTATCTGCATGAACACACATAGACATGCATTAGCATGTTATCATCCATTAAAACTCTAGAATTCATTTGAATTTTGTTAGCTTCCCTACAAATGCCCATATTCATTCATTCTCCCTCCCTCCCTCTCTCTCTCTTTCTTTTTCTTTCTCTTTCCTTCTCTCTTCCTTTCTCCATTCATTTGTTCCTTCCTTCCTTTTTTTTTAAAGTATTTTTAACATAGTTTCTTTATTGCTTCTTTGGGAATTTCCCATCACGCACCCCAATCCCAATCATTTCTCAGTCCCTCCAATGGTTGTGCCAGGTGGGAGCCAGGGCTATCTTGGATCACCTGTGAACAGAATACAAACAGGTTCAGAAGACCTTGAGATGATGCCCTGCCCCTTGTACCAGTTGTGTGACCTTACCCACTCTGACTATGGGATCCTCATGCCTCATAGGGCAGAGAGGAGTTAGGAGGAAAGGAGCTGCTAATTGGAACGGAGCAGCGAGCAGTGGAAGGCATTGTCAGTTTTAAAGACAAAGCAGAGGATGCTGGGTAATGAGCGCTTTCCCTAAACTCCCTGTGGAGCAGAGATACTCCTGTCTGCTCTCTTACTTTCCCTGCCCTTGTCCTTGCAAGCACCCTTGCATCTGAAAGTGTGGCACTGTCACCGAGGAGGTCCCCAGGCCCTGCAGCTGGCCTGTGCTTCTGGAATGAGAAACTGGTACCTAGCCTCTCCTATGTACAGCTATGCTGGCTGTGTACAGGAAGCTCTGGGGAGAGCTGGAAGCAGCAGAGAATGGGCAGCTGAGACCCTGAATGGGAGTGGCCCGGGCTCCAATTCAAGCCCAGCAGAATTTCCAATTAAGGGAGTCTTTGGGTTAGGAGCAAACACAGGATTGCAGCATCTTCCTTGAAGGCTCCCCACTCCCTGGGGCTTTGGTGATGCAGAGGGACAGGAAGCAGCCCCAGCAACCAACAGCCTCCTGGGGCTCAGGAGGGCTGGGCTTCAGTCCTCTGTAGCATCTGGCTCTGGACTCTGGACTTGGATATACCCATCAGCTCAGCATCCCTAACCAGGACATCTCTCCCAGGCAAAGGAAGGAAACGTACACATCTCACCCCTTTAGGATGGGCAATGGACAGAAAAAGATTCTAGACCCTCCTTGCTCAGTGTGCTATACTCTTGTCATGGGCTGTGGGGCCCATGAGATGCATTTAGTCTCAACTGACAAGTGGAAAATGTACACCAGATTTTAGAGACTTACTGCAAAAAGAAGGCAAAGTAAGTTGTTAAAATTTTTAAAAATATAAATTATCAAAGACTAGGAATATGGTTCAGTTGATAAAGTACTTGCTGTGCAAACATGAAGAGCTGAGTTTGATCTCCAGCACACACATATGCGTGCACACACACACACAAACAGACATATATATATACACACAGACACATGCACACACAAACACACACATATATACATACACAGACACACACACATACATATACATACACATACACACATACAAATACATACTCAGACACCCACATACATATACATACACAGATACACACAGACACACACAGACATATACACAGATACACAAACACACACACAGACATACACCTATAGATACATACATACAGAGACACATAGACACACAATATACCCCCCACAGACATACATGAAGCACACACATATACATATATATACACACAGAGACACACGTGCACACATAAAACACACACAGAGACACATACACCGACACACACACACACACACATACTTCATATTTGCATGAATTTGTAATCCCAGCACTGGGGAGTTGGAGAAAGACCGATTCCTGGGGCTCTTTGGCCAACCACCCAGCTAATCAGTGAGCCCAAGATCCCAGTAACAGATCCTGTCTCAAAAGACATGGTGGGCAGCTCCTGAAGAACTAACCTGAGATTGACTCCTGGCATCCACATGCATATGCACATGTGTAGATGGTGCACACACTTGTGCATACATAATACTGATTACATGTTGAAATGGTTGTATTTTAGATAGCTTGTGTTAAGGGGAAATAGACTTTTGATATGAATTTTGCCTGTTTCCTTTTACTTTTTAAAAGGTGGTTCCTAGAAAAAACCATAATGTATGTATGTATGTGGCTTTTTTACATCACATTTTTTAAAAATTTATGATTTAAAATTTTATATACCAACCACAGTTTTACCCTCCCTCCTCTCCTCCCATTCTCCCCCACCTCTAGTCTACTGCCCCCCCATCCACTCCTCCTCCATCTCCATTTAGATGGGGTAATGCCTCCCATGGGAATCAACAAAGCATGACATATCAAGTTGAGGCAGGACCAAGCTCCTCTGCCCTGCATCAGGGCTGAGCAAGGCATCCCACCATAGGGAGTAGGCTCCAAAGAGCCAGCTCATTTATCAGGGACAGATCCTGGTTCCACTGCTAGGGGCCCAACAAAAGACCAAGCTACATCACACTTTTATTGGGCAGTGTTGCTGAGTCTTAGAACCCTTCAGCCCCTCAGAGATAGTCTAGCCAGTTCTCTGACCACCTGGGGGAAACTGAGGCACAGAAAGCATGACATCATCCCCACAGCCATAAAGGGATCTAGGCCTTTTGCATTTTGTGGCCAAGAGCTCTTTCTGTACCTCCTTTTAAGGTCATGAATCTGGGCGATGGAGGGAGGCTAGAGGTGCCTTAGCTTCTCTGGTCGATACACCCTCCCACATCCCAATCCATGGCTCCCTCTGGGAGGAGTACAGGAGTGGCTGAGGGAGGACTCTGGCTGCCTGCTCTTGGTTTCTTTCCAGCACCCACTTCCCTCCTTTCTCATAGAAGGCTGATCTCTTTCCACCACACAGCTTTTACAAGGGTTACAGCGGAGTCTGTGGTGATATTTAATTTCTCTTTTAATAAGTAAAGCTTGCCTGAAGACAGACAAAACAGTCACTCTAGTCAGCCATACAGGCCAGGCAGTGGTGGCACACACCTTTAATCCCAGCACCAGAGAGGAATATAAGGCAGATGAGACAGGAACTCGCTCTCTTTCAGTCTGAAGATTTCATAGACGTAAGAACAGAGATCACCGAACCGACGAAACGAAAAGACTAGAAGTCCAACTTGCCCAATATTAGTCTCTGGGTTTTTATTAATCATGCTACAGAAGTCTGTTTGCTGAGCACTGCCCAGGGCTCCATGCACGCCCCTGAACGACGAACTTCCCAACAGCTCAGGATTTTTACTAGAGTGATATCCCTGAACTGGTTCTGTCCCTTGTCCCACTTCCTGCCTCCAGCACTTCCTCAAATGGCCCTTTGGGATATCCTATGGGTGCTGGCTTCGAGGGTCATTAGAGACTGAATTACTGTGTGCAGTGGTTAAGCCTTTGAGCTGTGGCATCAGTTGGCCCACTTTTGAATCTGGGTTTAGCACAAGTAGACTATATACCTGAGTCACAGTGGGAGTAGAAGCTTACAGGACCTGGAGCAAGAATGCTCCACTTTGTGTGATGTCACCCTGATGAGTTTTCCACCATGACATTTGGTTAGTCTCTGTTCTGAGCATGGCTTGTGCTGCCTCGATGGGGATGCAGGGATGCAGTGAGCGTCCAAGGTCGGCATCCTCCAGGGAGTCACAGTGTACAGGTGAAGCCTGGGATTGGACATGGGTGGTGCTGGGCCAGAGGAGGGAAGGAGCTGACTCGGGGGCAGAGTGGGAGTTGGGTAGCAAAGACAAGAGCAGCTGCCAACAGACGGGTGGCGGGTGATGAGGGAGAGTACCCTGCAGGTGGCTCTGCAGGTAGCCACCTCTGGTGGAGTTCTCAGGTGGAAAGACAAATGTCATTCTAGGTAGAGGACATGGAGGTGTACCCCAAGGAATGAGAATGCAGGAAAGGGTGAGTCCTGAGGGGGCTAGAGATCGAAGCCTGCCAGGCAGCTGGATCAGGCCAGGTTAGGATGGGTGCTGAATGCCAGGAAGAGGGAGAGACAGTAGACACCTGGTGTTGTGTGTGCAGATATCATGGAGGTGATACATTTTACTGACAGATAGCAGGTTTATATCTGACTGGCTAGGAATAGGAACCTCGCCTCTTAAAGTCCCCTTACGAGGCCTGACATTGCCTAGCTCAGTCTGTAGGCTTACTGACAATAATAGCCCAGTTCTTGATTTTTATTTTTATTTTTCCTGAGACAAGGTGTCATGTAGCCCAGGCTGGCCTCAAACTTTATGTAGCTGAGGAGGATCTTGAAGTGTTGATCCTCCTGTCTCCTTCTCGAGCTACATGTGTCTGCTACCATACCCAGCTTATTTAGTACCATGGCTTTTGTGCATGCTAGGCAAGCATTCTGCCAGTTGAGCTACACCCCAGCTCAGCTCTTGATTTTTTTTCAAGAAAAACTAGACAGTTGTATTTTGATATAAAATTTTTGCTCTTTAGATTTTTTATTATGAAAAAACCATATGAAATAGTCTAGTGTAGTAAATTTCTACAGTCTAGTGTAGAACCATTTCTTTTTTAACTAGACTTGCTAATCATTATCCACATTACCTTGCTGCTTCATCTTTTATACATGTATTTTCTTGTTTGTTCTTCTGAAATTGTCTACACTCTAGGTATCACAAGATAATTCATCTCAAAGCACTTCAAATGCACTTCTGAAAAGCAGTGACATTTGGGTTGATGAGTGGCTCAGCAGGTACCTTAATTAGGGTTTCTATTGCTGTGAAGAGACTCCATGACCACAGCAACTCTTATAATGGAAAACATTTAATAGGGGTGGCTCAGTTCAGAGATTCAGTCCATTGTCATCATGGCAGGTCATGGCGGCATGCAGGCAGACATGGTGCTGGAGAAGGAGCTGAGAGTTCTACATCTTGATCTGAAGGCAATAGGAAGTGAACTGTTTCAACACTGAGTGTAGCTTGACTACATAGGAAACCTCAAAACCCACCCCCGAAGTGACGCACTTCCTCCAACAAGGCCACACCTCCTAATAGGTCCACTCCCCTTGGAAGCCACTTTCTTTCAAACTATCACAGTAGGCAAGCAGTCCACCAACTGAGCTACACCCTAGCCTAGTTCTTAATTTTTTCCAAGAAAAACTAGAAGTATGAATTTTCCCATAAGATTTTTCCTCTTTAGATTTTTTATTATGAAAAAATATAAAATAGTCTAGTGTATTGAGTAGTCATTTCTTCTTTAACTAGATTTGCCAGTCATTAGTGGTGCTGCCATGTTGCCTCGTCTTTTATACCTGTCTTTTTTTTTTTAATTGTCTACACTCTGCATGCCATGAGATAATTTCACCTCCAAGTACTTGAAAATGCACCTCTAAAAAGCAATGGCATTTGGGCTGCCGAGATGGCTCACCAGGCCTGATGACCTGAGCTGGATCCCTGAGACCCACATGGTGGAAGGAGAAACCCGACTCCTTCGAGCTGTCCTCTGACCTCCACGCATGCGCTGTAGCAACATGCTCCCACCCTGCACACATGCATGGAAAACAAATAAAGAAACATGACGAAAAGTAAATGCCAGAGCATTGCCTGCATAGCTCCAATGCTGTTGGTAGGCTTATGATCAGTCCTTATTCTGTGTGGGTGACTTCTTTCCCAGTTTTAGCCAACGCACTTCATATCTGGTTTGCAAAGATGAGATGGGTCAGCATGGTTTTGATTAGCATCTCTGGGATGACTGAGGAGGCTGGTCAATTTTCTTGAGCTCTTTGGTATATTTTCTTCAAAGAAATATCTATTTCTCCATTTTTAGCTGAGTTCTCTCCCCACCCCCAACCTTGACTTCTTGAGACTGGATCTTGCTCTATAGCCCCGGGCTGGCCTTGAACTTGTAAACTTCCCACTTTAGGCTCCAGGGTGCTGCAGTTACAGACTGTGCCATCACATCTGTCTGTGCCTTTTATTTTTAATTAAGCTGTAAAGGTTTTTTATGGAGTCTGAACATAAACCCTTATCAGACACAATTTTCTTGATTTACAAATATTTCTCCCATTCTGTGGATTGTTCCCTGCCCAGCCCTTGCAGTGAGAACTAAACTTAGTGTGTGGCCCAGGTAAGTTTTCTGCCACTGAGCTAGGTAGCTACACGCCCACCTTTTCTTTATTTGATTTTTTAATGAGACCTCACTAAGTCGCCCAGGGTCGCCTTGAATTTGTGACCTTGCTTCTAAAGTCTCCTGGTGTCACCAGTGTGTGCCACATGCTCAACTGTTTCCATTTTTTTTCTCTAATTTTTAAAATTAGTATATGGAGTTCTCACTTTAGTGATAGGGCCCTTTGAAGCACTCAAGTTTTTAACTTTTATGATGTCAGCTTATCTACTTTTTTCTTTTGCTACCTGAGAAAACATTGTCTAATCCAAAACTCTGTTTTGTTTTGTTTTGTTTTGTTTTTTTGAGACAGGGTCTCACTATGTAGCTCTAGCTGTCCTGGAACTCACCATGTAGACCAAACTCACAGAGATCCTCCTGCCTCTGCCTCCCCAGTGCTGGGATTAAAGGTGTGCGCCACTATGCCAGGGTCAACTGGATTTCTTATGCTACTGTTTAACTTGTTTCCTGTGTGTTCTTCCTCCTGATTTCTACCTTTCTGGTAACTTTTATCTAAAATAGATTCAGGAGCATCTTCTCTGGCATGAACTCTTACTAAAAGGGTCTATACACTTCATATTGTTTCCCATGAAACCACATAGTGAAATCTCAAGTTCTTTACATGATAAATCAGAGAACTTGGTCCCAGAACAGGAGAGGGGCAGAGAGGAGAGGAGATGCCCTGAAGGTTGTGGTGTGAGAAAAGAAACTGAAGCATTAGGGAGAGACACAACACATCTTCAAGTAAACGCCATGGTGCTCAGAGCCATGGTTCTCAGATCCACAGTGCTCAGGGCCACGGTTCTCACATCCACGGTGCTCAGAGCCACGGTTCTCACAGCCACGATTCTCACATCTACGGTGCTCAGAGCCACGGTTCTCACATCCACGGTGCTCAGAGCCACGGTTCTCACATCCACGGTGCTCAGAGCCACGGTTCTCACATCCACGGTGCTCAGAGCCATGGTTCTCACAACCACGGTGCTCACACCCACGGTGCTCACATCCACAGTGCTCATATTCACATGGGAGGACTTCTGGGAATCTGTGGGTCTCCCTTATTTATGCAAGTGCTAGGTACCACCACTCCTGGCTTACATGTGGGTGCTGTAAATGCCCCTCAGGTTCTTATGTGTACATGGCAGGCCCTTTACTAATGAGGCTGTCTCTCCACCCCTCTTTTCCCATCTTAAACATTGTTCTACAGAATACTCATTAACATTTAAGGAAGGGCATAATAATAAAAAAAGAATTAAAGAATCCCTCCTACCCCAGCTGCCTCCAAAGGGACCACTGTCAAGAGTTCACTGGGAAAATTCTTCTGTTTACTTCTCTGCTCTTGTTTGGTTCTGTTTTTCATAACTACAGTTGCCTTCATAATGTTTTGAGAGCTTTCCAGGAGCTATATGACATCCACCTCTGTTAATTTGCTGGTACCATGATTTATGTCTTCACAGTGCCTGAAAACATTAAATGTCTGCATGGCCACAAACAAGGCTGTGGTGAGCACTGCAAGCCCCATCTCCTTGCTCACAGTGGCTGGTTAAGGGAATGGTCCTGCCAGGAAACTTCCTAGAGACGGTCAAGCATCCTTAGGGCTCATCAGAACTGTATATGTCCCACTTACCCATGGGAGATGCTCTAAAGTGTAGCAACAAACATGCACAGTACTGGACCCTTATACACTAACACTTTCCCTATGTAAGAACCTACAATAAAGGTTAATTTCAAGTTAGGTGCAGCAGGAGATTTTTCAGCAACTATCAGAGGTGCAACAGAGCAGTTGTAATTTGAAACTATAACAGGAGTTAGTTAAAATGTGTGCTCATGAATGTCTCATTTCGGGAATATCCATTTAGTTAGCATCTTTGGACCCGAGCTGTTGTGTAGTTCAGTTGGTACAGGACTTGTCTGGCATGTGTGAAGCCCCAGATTTAGTTCCCAGCACCACATAAGCCAGGCATGGTGGCACAGCCTGCAAGTGCAGCACTTGGGAGGTCTGAGCAGGAAGATACAGAAGTTCAAGGTAACCTCAGCTGCAGAATGCATTGGAGGCAGCCTTGGCCGCAGAAGACTCTGTCTTCAGCAACGACAAAAACACAAAATCCATGGTAGACATTGGGTATAATGCCGCCTCACCCAAGTCTCCACAAGGAGTTTCCTTCTGATAGCCACCTCAGTGGGCTCTCCTGGTGAGGTCCATGGCACCGTGGAGCAGGTGTCACACGCAAACTCACTCCTGGACCATCCCCCTCCGGTGGCCATATCACTCCCTGTACATCTCATAAGTAATTGTTTTCTTTTTAGTTGGTTTTTTTGTGTAATACATTTCCCTTCCTCCTTTCTTCCCCTCTCCCCATGACCCCCACATTCCCAATTTACTCAGGAGATCTTGTCTTTTTCTCCTACCTATGTAGATCCATGTATGTCTCTCTTAGGGTCCTCTTTGTTGTCTAGGTTCTCTGGGTTTGCGAACTGTAGGTTGGCTATTCTTTGCTTTATGTCTAAAAGCCACTTATGAGTGAGTACATATTATATTTGTCTTTCTGGGTCTGGGGTTACCTCACTCAATATGCTTTTTCCTAGATCCATCCATTTGCCTGCAAATTTCAAGATGTCATTTTTTTAAATACTGTGTAGTACCCCATTGTGTAAATGTACCACATTTTCTTTATACATTCTTCGGTTGAGGGGCATCTAGGTTGTTTCAAGGTTCTGGTTATTATGAATAATGCTGCTATGAACATAGTTGAGCACATGTCCTTGTGGTACAATTGAGCANCCTTTGGGTATATACCCAAAAGTGGTATTGCTGGGTCTTGAGGAAGGCTGTTTCTTAATTTTCTGAGAAATCGCCACACTGACATCCAAAGGGGCTGTACCAATTTTCACTCCCACCAGCAATGGAGGAGTGTCTCCATTACCCCATATTCTCTCCAGCATAAAGCTATCATAGGTATTTTTGATCTTGGCCATTCTTACAGGTGTAAGATGGAATCTCAGAGTTGTTTTGATTTGCATTTCTCTGAGGCCTGAGGATGTTGAGCATTTCGTGTCTTTCAGTCATTTGACATCTCACAAATACTTTAAGAACAATTGTTGCAGGAGTGGGTTATGTGCCAAAGGAAGACTTTCTGGGGCCAAGCACTGTGTGTTTGCCCTCAGAATTCCCCGCCTCCCTGCCCTGATCATCTCCAAGGAGCTCTCACCAGATGGACACCGCCACCCACCTCCTCAGTGCCAATACCATGCATATTTCTCCTTTAGCTTCTTTGTCAGTTATTTGAGGACATGACCGCATGTCATGCTCTCAGGACCACTTTCAGCACCCCCACAGACAGCTGCATGGCATCTTCCCTGTGACTTGCCTCTGACATTCCTGGTACTTCGAAGGTTCCATCAGTCTAGTGTCAGCCTCCCCAGAAATGGGCTGGAATGGCGGACAGGTTCCAGCTCAGAGCCTTTCCATTCCCTGAGTCCTTCCGTTGTGACTCACCAGATGGACAAACTCCCTCTGCTGCCCAGAGACTGAAGACGGTGGTGGGTGGAATGTCCTGAGTTGTCAGGGTGGGACTCCTGCGGGATACATGAGGCAGCTGTGGCTTTCAGGCTGAGAGAATTAGGAGACCTTCCAAGCTTGGTGAGCAGAGAACCCAGGCAAACATCCAGTTTGAATCTGTCCTCAAAAAAATGAAACCCCGTGTTCTGGGTTCACAATGGGGAAGCTGAGACCTGGAAAGGGATATGAACCTCACCAGGGTATGTGGTGTGCTAGGCTGGAAAGGGATAGAGGCCTGACCTGAGTGTGTGGTGTGCTAGGCTGGGAAGGGGTAGGGACCTGGCCAGGGTGTGTGGCATGCTAGGTCTAAGCAGATAGGGCCGAGGTGGTGAGCAGATGGGGGTGCCTTCGTGAAGCTTCAGGTGGTTCTGAGAACATAAATGGTTCTAACAGACCAAGGACTAGGGCCTGTGTAGTGGAAAGAGAGACTTTGCCTCCCTACCCCCGGCCCTATGAACTAGGCTTCTAGACAGACAAAGGGCCTTTCTACCTTATTTTTTAGCCTGATAGAAAAGTCAGAGAATGGACAGGCAGGCAGTCTATACCTTCAGGAGAAAAGGGCCCTTCCCTGTACATGTTCATGTGTCCCCATTTCTGGGGGAGGCCATGTTTGGCCTGACCCTGGCACCTCAGCTGAGTTCCAGGGACTTAGGGGTCAGCACTGGAAGGAGCCAGATACCAGAACACTGGAATTAGGAGTGTAGATGAAGGCGCCATGGCTGTCACCAGAGGAAACCCCAAGAACTCAGGGTCACGGTCAGGGTCTGGAGGCTTGGCCTGCAGTCCAATGGTACTGATTACAGGGTCTCTCTGTAACCTTCCTTTCCTGCATGTCCTCTATAAGCTGGAGGTCAGGAGAGAAGTGGCTTTGTGTGCTGGAAGGTGTTCAGTCACATGACAAATCCAGGACACTACCTATCTCAATATAAAGTGGGGGGGCCCACAGTCAGGCTCCACACTGAGAGCCCTCATCTATGCCATTCTCACGGAGAGATCTTAGCCACACATCTCTCACAGCTGACGAAAGCAGTAGACACCCACCAGACAGCAGCCCCATTGAGGCCTCAAGTCCACTCACCCTGCAGAGGAGACAGCCTCTCAGCTTTTAGGCGTCAGGGTTGCTCTGTGGTTGTGGGCCAGTGTTGACTGCCTGGCCATGCTCAGTCTGGCGGAACCCGTGGCAGCATAAGCCAGGAATTCTGAGGAACTAGGTTCCTATCCTGCCCCTCACCTCACCCGCGTCGTCTGTAAAATGGGGCCACCCCAGTCCTGCCTCCTGGGGTGATAGCGGGATGACAAGAGGTAGGGTGCTGTGGGTGTCTCTGCGTGGCCATGGAGTCCTGTGGGTGCTAAGGGAGTAGAAGCCAAGGCAGTTTTCATCACCTTCCTGCCTCCCTGACACCCAGGCGGTGGAGTTGATGAAACCAGCTGGCTCCGACCTCAGGCTTCCTTCTGCGCCACGTGTCATTTTGTCTTTTGCCATGCTGGGTTTCCAAAGCTGGGCTTCCACTTCCCTTCCTTAGTTCAGAGAAGTCATGCCCTGCCGCAGGAAAGAAGTTAAAAATAAAGCCGGGCCTCAAATCCTCCGAGCAAACGCCCAGCTCTCTAAAAATAGCCTCTGCAGCAGGTCTCCAGGGCCAAGCTGGGATAGAGGCTGGCATGGGACAAGACTGGCTCTCCCAGCCAGGCCTCAGCAGCACCATGGCCTGCCAAGCCCACTCTAGCCCATTCTTTCTGTTACCGCCACTGCCAGCCCCTTCTCCCCGTCCCCTTAAAGGTCCCTCTTGGCTCTTCACTCCTCTTGCTTTTGGGTGCGGCCAGAGTGAGTCCCTACCAATACCAGTGTGTCCACTCTGGTGAGCCCGACATTCGCGGGGCCTTTAATATGTATACTATAGAAGGCAGGGCCTGAGACAAGGGTTTGGTTCATGCAGTTTATTTGGGAGATAATTTGAGGAAGGGGATGAGAAGGAGTGGGAGGAGCGAGACAGGGAAGAGGGACCAGCCAATACAAGCTTGTGTGACTGAGTTACTGCTGCAGACTACGGGTGCTAGACGTGGTTGAAACACGGGGACCACCAGGATCTTTTTCCTGACAGGTGGACCCGGACCGCCCATCTCTCATTTACTAAGTCTTCCATGGATTAGAAATTATCTCACTGGCCATTGGTGGTGGCACACGCCTTTAATCCCAGCATTTGGGAGGCAGAGGTAGGTGGATCTCTGTGAGTTCAGGCCAATTTGGTCTACAGAGCAAGTTCCAGGACAGGTTCCAAGGCTGTACAGAGAAACCCTGTCTCAACAAACCAAAAGAAGAAGGAGGAAGAGGAAGAAGAAGGGGAAGGGGAAAGGAAGGGAAGGAAGGAAGGAAGGAAGGAAGGAAGGAAGGAAGGAAGGAAGGAAGGAAGGAAGAAGGAAAGAGAAAAAAAGAAAGAAATCTCCCACTTCTGGTTTGGGTTTGGACTTGGTAGGAGGAGGGGACAGGACCACCTACAGCATCTACTGCGTTCAAGCAAGCTCTGGGTGGACAGTGGACAGCTGGGCTCTGGGGACTGTGACCTCCTTTAGACCTGTCTTCCACTGTCATGGGTCAAACTGGGACTAGGTAGAGGAGACACTGTATAGAGACCAGAGATGTCACTGTAGGAGAAAGCACAGACTCCTAGAATGTCCACAACCTTCCTTTGTGGCTCCGGATAACCCCAACAGTGCCATCTCACATTGAATTTCCATCACTCATGTCCAACCATAGTCCATCCAAGAATGACTTCCTCTCCCGAGCTCCTCTCCGGTCTGAACTTGACGCGTTATGCTCTTCAGCATCTGGCTTAGTACCTGACACATGCGCAAGTCTCAGAGAGCAGGCTGTTGATGCAGTTCTCAAGCATCATGGGATGGAAAAGTCCCCCAGGACTGAGACACTCCCTGTGCACCCTCTTAAGTGCATGTTTATGGAGAACCCGTTGTGTGCCAGGCTTGGGGAAGAAAGGCTGAAGATCCAAGACTTCTTTCTTTGTTAGAGAAGAGGGCCAGGGAGGCCCTCACTGAGAAAGCAGTTAAGCGGAGACATCGGACCGAGTGAATCAGTCAGTGGACATTCTAGGAAGAGCAGGCTGTGTGCAGAGAGAGGGAAGGGCAAGGTGATGTCATAGACGTGCGACCACGTGTGTGCCTGGAACTGAGTGGGCTCTTGGAAATGAGGCAGGCAGGGAGACCTGTGTGGCTGGAGGGAAAGGGAAGGATGAGTAGAAGCAGAGGCCAGAGAGAGTGGGGGTGGGGTAGAAAGAGATGACAGCCTTTTCTGCTGGCCGCATGTAGTGTGTGTGTGTAGGTATGTATGTACAAGCAGATGCATGTTCATGTGGCTGCACACGTGTGTAGGTATACAGGTATTTACGTGCAGGCAGAAGCCAGTAGTCAGCCTTGGGTACAGCTCCTCAGGTGCCATCCACCTTTTCTGAGGCAGGGTCATTCATTGGTCT
The DNA here is from genome assembly GCA_001685075.1 of Bramus lutescens. Classification (NCBI taxonomy): domain Eukaryota; kingdom Metazoa; phylum Chordata; class Mammalia; order Rodentia; family Cricetidae; genus Bramus; species Bramus lutescens. The sequence continues at coordinate 258,452 of LOEQ01001105.1, read as the reverse complement.
GAAGCTTCCTGTGTAGGCTTGGCTGGCAGACCCATGAGCCCCAGGACCCACCTGTCTCTACTTGCCCATTGCTGCAATCACGGGCATTTGCCACCACACCTGGCTTGTTAACGTAGCTTGTTGAGGGTTGAAGTCAGGGCCTCGTGCTTGCCGGGCAAGCGCTTTACCAAATTAAGCCATCTCCTTTGTCCTCATAAGTAGCTATTTTAATTAAATCGATTAAAAGCTCCACTCCCTAGCTGTAGTAGCCACATTTCAAGGGCTTGCTAGCTGCCGCTTTGGACAGCACAGATATTAAAGATTCTAACTGCTCCCAATTTTGTTGGGCAGTGCTTTTCTGTGGCTGTGCAGGTCACTGCAGGCCATCACCATATGCCGTACAGAACTGAGCACACACTGCAGGGCCCTTTCTTCACCTCCAAAGGTGTGTGTGACTGAAGCGTGCAAGGCCATTAAGTGCAGCCCCAGCCAAAATCAGAATGCTTTTCCCACCACCCTTGACAAGTGGCCATCCGCTCTCTGCCTCTGCCTCAGCAGGCACGGAAGCTCAGCACTTTTGGAGATGGCTGAGACCAACTTTGGGCCCCTTAGTCCTGGGATCCTCTAGGCTAGCCTTTCAGCACTCCCTTAAATTCTTCCTACAGATCCTGGTTCTGCCCCCTGAGCCTTGGGTCAGCCAGGTGGGTCGTCGAGGCTGCTGGTGGTGCCTTCCCTGGGGCTTGTAGCCACTCTAGTACATCCTCGGTGACCCATTTCATTGTCTTACTCTCCCACCGCCTTTAGAGAGTAGCTTTTAGCTTCACGCTTAAAACTGAGACAAGCACCCTTGTCATTGAGAAGAGAAGGAAGAGAAGGACACAGCTTCTGTCGTTGGGTAAAGACAGCACCGCCACCCACCTCCAAACCTTGGGATTGCCCCAACCCAAGGTTTTTTTTTTTTTGTTGTTGTTTTTTAAAGCTGGATGCAAAGACATTTTTAGGCAGATGAAACACTCCTGAGTATGACAGACTTTTGCTGGTAGGGAAGAAAGGGAGCATGGGTGAGCCACTAACATCTGTCCTGACACCCCTGCAGAGACCAAGACGTAACCTGGGGTCTTCTGTCTCCAGCCTTCTGCACTCATATGTCTTCTGTGCCTTCACAATGTCCCTGGTTTCAAGTTCCCATCCATTCCCCGCCTTCATGAGTAGAGGCACAGCATTTATGCTCAGGGGTGCAGGCTTTGGGGTTGGCTAACACTCACTCCCTAGGCAAGCTCTTTCCCTGAGCCTTGGTTTCACCAGTTGTGGAAGGCGGGAGAGATTGATCTGGTGCCTAGAGCCTGGGGTATTGTAAGGGCACATCAAGATAGCTGTGTGAGTACTTATGAAGTGCTAGCTGCCATGCTTGGCACAGAACAAGGCCGTTTTTATTATTATAACCCTTATCTTCCTCCTGCTGGTACTGACTGCAGAGCCAGAGTCCAGAACAGGGCGGTCTCTCCGTACAAACCCCAGAGTCCCACATTCCCAACAGTCACCCCAGTATAACTTGTCTCCTGCTATCTTGAGGAGGGTGTGGTGGGAGACCACAGATAGGAGGGGCTGCATGGGGCTCTATCTCCAAAGCCACCCACGGGCAAACCACATCCCTCACACCGTCTTGTTGTCTAACTGCTGAAGCGCCTTCCCCATCAGCCCAGGCTTCCTGCTTTCTTGCCTGGGAAGGGGAATTAGCACAAGGTCATAGCAGCCCGGCATCTATAAGCTATGACTTGTAACCTCACAGGGCTTGCTGTGGCCCAACTTGAGTCTGGTCAAGGCTGAGTCGAGGGTACAGGACTCTGATCCCCAGGTTGAGGACAGATGCCGCGGAGTGGGTCATCTGGAAAAGAATGTCTCAGAGGCTCACTTGGTGCCCTCCACCCTAGCTGAGTTCTCTTTTGAAGAGCTTGCTTGAACAGGTAGAGGTATGTATCTTACAGAAAGACACATTGAGTGGCCCTCAAGATCTCCCTCTTAAAAAAACAGAAACAAAAACCATAGAGCTGGGTGGTGGTGGCACATGCGTTTAATCACAGTACTTGGTTTTATGATTTTTTAAAAATGCTGCAAGATCCCCAGTGGCAGTAGGCAGCAGAAATGCT
>LOEQ01001105.1:238357-249039 GCA_001685075.1 Bramus lutescens | reverse complement strand
TGACCCCAAAGATCTCTGCCCTTTGCACAGCAAGCTCTGTTGGGCTTGCAGGCCCACCATCCCCTGCTGTGGCTTCTCTAGTTGCCAAAGTGTGGCCCACCGTCTACCAGGAACTACTAGCCCCACAGAGAGGTGAGGGGCCCTGCTGGTGACCACTCATTCTGGGGCCCTTCAGACCAGCTGCAGGGATGTAGGGCCCACACAAAGCCCCTGAAGGGAGAGATTGGCGCAAGGCCATTTTCAATTGCTGGCTGTTCTGGACTGTGACTGGAGGTGAACTATTAGACACCAAACAACACACTTGAGGACTTCAGTGCTGGGAATGTGGGCTCAGTTCTGGTCAGCCCTAGTTCTCTCAAGCTGAAAGCTTTAGGGGAATGATCTTCTGTGCCAGCACCTTCTTCCGCAGTGAACTGGGGTGTCTCAAAGATGATTGTGACCATAAGAGTCGTAGCTTCCTATTGCCGCTACAATCAACAAGAGCAAACTTGAGACTGAAGATTCTTCCCTTCAGTTCTGGTGCTGGGCTAAAGTCGAGTGTTAGCGGAGCTGGCTACTACTGTGTGCTCTGGAAGGTGAGCCCAGCTGTTGCATTCTGGCTCCAAATGGTCATCACCGTGACACTTGGCTCATGGCCCTTCCTGCATCCTTAGGGCACTTCTCTGGTCCCCATACATCAATTCCTCCTCCATTGTCAGTTCTTCCTAGTGTGGTTTATTGTGGGATTACATGTAGGACCTACCTAACCCAACACAGTCTCCGTCTCACATCTGCCAGGCCTGTTTGCCAGATAAGGGGATGCTCACAGGTGTCTGTGATTAGGATGTGGATCTTTGGGACTATTTTCTTTTCAGTCCCCCGAGTAAGACAAGTGGCTGGAATACAGTTAATCTCCCAGCGAGCCAACTCTTAGTCTAAGGCTGGAAGGACTGCCTCTCCATTACCCTCCCGCGCTGTAGCAGATTCTGTACAGGAGGTTCCTCTTGTAAGGAGACATCAAGCACGATCTGGAGACACCCTTCCCTCCATCCTGGGGGATTCAGGATGAGTTTTACAGTGGGGAGGCTCCGCCTAGCACCTGGGAGGGCAGGTATCACATAGACTTGGAGCCCACACCCCTGATGTCACCTCTGATGCCCACTTTAAATATCCACATTCGAAGGTCACAGACACTTACATGAGATCTGCTCTGTGCTGTTGTCTTAGTTCCTTTTCCAGGCACTATGATAAAACATCCCGACCAATGCAACTAGGAGGAGAAGCGGTTTATTTTGGCTCTCAGTTTGAGGGTAGGGTCCATCATGGAGGGGGAGTCAAGGAAGCAGGAGCCTGAAGTGGCTTAGCCATACCACATCCATAGTCAGGAAACAGAATATGAATGCTCAGCTCAGGTCTTCCTTTTTATGTGGGCTGGAAGCCAAGCCCAGGGAATGATGCCGCCTCTAGTGGGCAGGTTTTCCTGCCTCCATTAACCTGATCAGGATAATCAACCCTACAGGTGTGCCCAGAGATTTGTCTCCCACACGGTTCTAGATCTCATCAAGTTGATAACTGAGATAATCATAACAGGGTCCGCCCCATTCCAACTGGTTTCTGTATATTGCTGCATAACTCAGCAACTCCATGCTATGGCTCTGGGCTGTTTATATCACCATTTACAGCTGAAAAAAAAAATCAGGGCACAGGAACTTTAAGCCTTTGCTCTTAACACCTCCAAACACTAAAATATAAGTGGCAATTTTTTCCTTATAAAACTGCTTGCTTCCCAATTTTCTTCTACAGGGAATTAGTGCTCTCCTATGATATATAATATTTGTAGAATAGATCTTTAATGTATGGAATATAGAACTAAGAAAATAAGCTTATATATGTGCTTACATATTATAAAATAGAAATAATAAATTACCAGCTATGGCCGTGTAACCTGCCCAGGGGGCTTTCTCCTCCCAGCAGCCCTCCCACTCATTCCACTCTCAAGACTTTTCACCTTGTCTTATCTCTCCCCCCAGACGCTTCATCTTCCCAGAGCAGGGGCCATGTATGGCTCAGCTTTCACTTTAATAACAAATGGGTAAGTGACCGACTTCTCTCCCTCAGTGGCAGGATCTAGCTTTAGAAGCGGCGTGAACCTTTAATCACTTTGTCATTTTTTTCTTCTTATTAGAAATAATTCTCACATCTCTAACTAGGAAAATGAAAACTGTAAAATACGTAGAAGAAAATATAGGGGGAACTTTTTGTGACCTTGGGTTAGGTAAAAACCTTAGATATGACACCAGAAGTCCAAATAACAAAAGAAAAAGCTAACGGACCTCATTACAATGAGGCTTTTGTGCTTCAAAGAGCCCCATTAAGAAAGTGAAAAGATGGCTAGGTGGCTCGGCAAGTAATGGTGCTTTGGGTGCAAGCCCAGAGACCTGGATTTACCCCTGGGGACCTGCGTAAAGGTGGAAGCGGAAAACCCATTTTATTTTATTTATTTTTTATTTTTTGAGACAGGGTCTCTCACTGAAGCTGGAACTCACCAATTTGACTGGAGTGGTTGGCCAGCAGGCCCCTGGACCCATCTGTCTTTGCCTTTCCAGTGCTGGGGTACAGACACACCACTGAGCCTAATTTTTAACGCCGGTGCTGGGGGTCCAAACGCAGGTCCTCGGGCTCACACAGCAGGCACTTTACCAAGCGAGCCCTCTCGGCAGCCATTTAGCCAACTACCTTAAGGACTTGCTTCCTGCTGTAGTGTTTCGGATGTGTGCCAGGGTCACCTGGTGGGCGGGATGGTTGCATCCCTAGAACATGACTGCACCCCGTCCCGTGAAGCTCATGCCTGTCCAGTAGTCCACGGCACAAACCGGGTGCAAAGTGCTCCTCAGATAGCCAAGTGAACGTTGGTGATCTCAGGAGAAGAAACATTTGCTTCGTCATTAGAACAGAGGGCTGCAGCGTTTTCTGTAACAGACCAGAAGGGAAATTCTTCAGGCTCTGCTCATAGTACTGTCTCTACGGCAACCACCTAACCCCAGACAGTACACAAACGAGTGAGTGTGGCTGCACTCCACTGAAACTTTATACAGACACAGACATTTGGATCCCAGGCCACTTTCCCGCATTAGAAAATATTACCCCTTCATTATTTTTTTTCCAACCACTTAATAAAATAACCATTTTTAGCCAGAGTGATACAAAAAACAGGCAGAGGCTATATTTAACCAGAGGCTGAATTTGGCCAAGCCCTGCACTAACTTTAAGAGGGGTTCAAGGCTTCCTATTAGCAGTTGTGTTTGAGGGGGCCCAGAATAGAGCCTGGCTCATGACAGACACTCCATAAAGTTGTAGTAAGTGAACGAACCAATGCACGGACGTGGGCCTTGAAGATGGGGGGAGGGGAAGGGCCTTCCAGGCTGGGGAACAGACCAAGCTAAGTCCTGGAGTCAGAGCACAGCCATCCTCCTTTGGATCCAAGGAGCCACGCATATGTGGTGTGGGCAACAGGGAAAAATACTGGCTCTGATCAAGTAGCCTGGAGCCTAGGGATGGGAAAAAGAGGTGGTGTCTGATGTGGGGGGGTAAGTGCTCCCCAAAGTGGCTGTGCTGAGTGATGTCCCTGCGCCATTCCAGAACTACCAACCTTATTTTTAACCCGGCTGCTGAAAGATAATCCAAAAGCTACCAAGAAGAGTCTCCCTGCCCCTCCCCTTGCCCCAGTTACTGCTCCCGTCCCTCCCCCCAGCAGGCACAGCACCACCCTAGGAGACCCTCACTCAGAGGCCACATCTGGATGTAGGAGGTGGCCAGAGGGAAGGAAGTATGTACCCCTGTGCTTCCTACTACAGCCTGAGCTGGGGAGGGCCATTGGTGCTTAAAGACAATCATCCAAGGCTCCTACCCCCACCCCCACCAGCAGGCTGGGGACAGCTTAGGAGGGAGCTGGCCTCAGCACTGTGGACACTTGCTTCTCAAACTGGAGTCAGCAGAAGAGGGACTGGACAGCTTGCAGGGCGTAGGTCACTTCCATTCTGAATCAGTGGGTTTCCAGGGTAGTTTGAGAATTGGCATTCTGACGAACCTCAGGTGGTGATGATGCTGGGGACTGTTCAGTGGCCAAGTGGCACTGACAAAAAGCTGTGGCCTCTGGGTGACAGCGGTGCCCCCGTCCTTCACTCTAGGGTCGCCTGATGCACCCAGTGAAAGCTACCTTGAGCTGGGCGTGGTATTTCCCACTCCAAAGGTCACCTCTAGTGGAGAGGCCTGAAAGCAGGCTGTGTAGCAGAGCTGGGCCACATTTAGAGCTCGGTGGGAAGCTCTTGCAAGGCGAGGCCCTCAGGTATAGGGAGGAGCAGATTCTCTGGACGTGCATGCAGGGCAAATACGGAGAAGGCAGATGCAGGCAGGGTGGAGGCGTAAGGACAGGGAATGAGGGTGTGGCTGGCTTGGACCAGAGAGTCCAGACCAGTGGGTGCAGGGAGACTGATAAGGAATCAGCCAGCCAGGCTATGGGGTGGACAAAACATTTGTTTTCTGCTGTCCCCGCAGCCCTCATGCCTGGAACAGCGTGGCCACCTCCATCTCCATGCTTGTGCTGGCTGCCAGCTCCCCAAGTCAGCAGGAAAGAGGAGTCCTTCAGCTCATATGACCAAAAAAGGGCATCTTCTCAGCAGGAAGGTCGGCCTAGCATTTCTCTTTCCCCCACCTGAGGTTTCAGGTTCCCAGGGAAGTGGCTTTTTCTCACACATGGCTACACACTGGTCAGATTGAGCAAGGAGCTTACCTACCACGCTGTTCTGATGTCAAAATGTCTTCTGGCCCTAACCACCACCAACATCACCTGTTTCAACTATCATCATGATGTAGGGAACATGCCCCACCTGCCTCTCATTTCAGTTCTCAGAAATTCTACAAGGGGAGGATTATCATCTCCACCCTTCCGTGGTACAAAGAGAAAGCCACGTGCCGGAGTCTCTGGAGTCCTGCTGGAGTTGAACTGGGGAAGGTGAGGTGCAGACACTTCACCTTTATTTAAAATATTCTTCCTAGTTTGTTCATTTGGCATTTTATGTTTGTACTAATTTTACTGTAAAGTATTGCATTAAAATATGATTTAGGGAGGCTGGGTGTTTCAGTGGTTAAAACACTTGCTGCAAATTCATGAGACCTGGAGGTCCAGCCCCCAGAATCCACATGAATGCCAAGTGGGTGGGGCGGCACTTCTGTAGTTCCTTTGTCAGAATATGAAGGCAGGACCCAGAGCAAACTGCTTAGCAAGACCCTGGGTTTGGTTGAGAGACCCCGTTTCAGTGAGTAAGACAGAAGAGTGATTAGGATGATTACCTACATAGACCTCAAGATTCAATACGCATGACACACTGTGAGCTCACACATGTGCCTACACACATGCAAAGCATATATACACATGTGCTCATGGCACACATGCAAATAAGCAAAAAAAAGAGATTTGTCTTGTTTACTGAGGTTTTTGGTCATCTGAGTGTCTCACGTCACCTAAACCCACAGAGCCAAAACTGGAGGGCAAAGCTTCCAATCCCCCAAAGTCTTGCCTTTCACCATGAAGCTTCTGGAGCAGGTGTGTACACAGGTACCTGCGTGTATGCACCGTGACCTGGGAAGCTCCTGATCGTGTGTGCACACGGGTGCCTGTGTGTATGTTTACAGACGGAGTCTTTCCTGAAGCAAAGAGAGAGACTGTATGGCCTGGTGGAGAAGACAGGGTCTGGGAATCTGAGCTGTGTGGTTGGAGATCAGACGTGTGGAAGGCGAGCCTGTGGGTAGAGCGTGGGCTCTAGTTCCCCAGTGCTGTCACCTCCTCACCGAGTTCCTGGGTTGGTTTCTTCTGTTTCATCAAGTCTCCAGCACTATACCTGACTGAATTCCTGCCGCCCCGCCCCCCAGCAGCCAACTTCTACCGGCACTCTACAAGAAGTTTTCTTGTACTGTATCCCCGGGTTCTATAAGCCCCCTCTGGGCACACCTCATAGCTGTGACCCGAAACTCCTGCTGTCATGCAGCAGGGCTGAGCTGCCTTACCCAGTCAGGGTGGTCAGCTTCGGCCACAGCCAACACTCCAAAGCTGTCATCAGATGCACAGAATCTGGGGTCAGGGTCAAAAGTGCCAACTTCCACGTTCCTTGACTGCCCTTTAGCATGCTAATTAACCTGTCTGTGCCTCAGTTTCCTCCTATGTAACATGAAGAGAGTGGGAGCACCAAATTAACCTGTCTGTGCCTCAGTTTCCTCCTGTGTAACATGAAGAGAGCAGGAGCACCAGCTTCCTAAGGCATTCCATGACTAGTGAGCTATGCTCTGCAACTCCTCCGGGACAGCGCCGGCCGGCCTGTTTGTGAACAGGGGCCGTTACTGAGGTGGGCATTGTTCTTCAGTTAGTCATGACGGACTGTGCCAACAGCTGATACAACTATCTCTCCAATGCCAAGCATGTGGCAGGACAAATGTTTTGCCTTTGTTCCTGTGGCATTCCAGTGTGGGACTTCAGGAAGAGTCTTCCTTCTACACACTGACTGTCAGGCTAAGGTCCTCTGCTCTGTTTCTTTGAGTAAAATATTTTTATTAGTTAAAAAAAAAGTCTCTACCTGTATGGGTGTTTGACCTGAATGTATGTGCACCACGTGTGTACATGACCCACAGAGGCCAGAAGAGGGCATCAGATCCCCCGGGACTGAATTTATAGATGGTTGTGAGCTGCCATGAGGGTGTGGGAATTGACCCTGGATCAGTTCCCAGCACCAGTACTCTTGACCATCTCTCCAGTTCCTCTACTGCATTTCTTGCAGCTCACCAGAGGTTCTGTGGATGGAATTCAGGGGTCAATGTCCCAAGAAACACAGCCTGAGATGGCAATTCCCAAGCTAGTGATGCTGAGAAGATTCTGTCGGGAGAGGGGGCAGTGAAAAGCAGATCGATAGGAAAGGAAGGGGCTGCGCAAGGACTGGTCTCAGTTTCAGACGTGTTTGAGCTTAGCACAGGGGCCNCTTGGTGGCTGCAGAGGGAGTGGGCTGGCATCATCCAGTCTGCAGAAGACTCTCTGGGGTTGGGGAAGTGGCACTTTCACTTTGAGCACAGTAGTGTTGCTGGTTGCAGTTCCCTGGGGTGGCATGGAGTCATGGGCAGTTGGCAGTCACAGCAGCTAAGGCAGGTACATTTGCTCCACGAAGGGGCTGGGTCGGGTACCCAAAGTGACCGTGCACATGTAAACTGAAGGTTGGTATTTCCTTCAGTTCTGGGAATACGCAGTAGGCCATAGGAATGCTAGCTGTACCTATGACTCTGTCTCTAATAGAAATCATCTAGCTCTGCTCATTTTTACGTTTAAATTGTGGTGGTTAATAGACTTGGTAGATATTTTTATTGTCAGTGTCATATTATGAATTTGTTCTTTTATGTATTTTTTAAGAGTTGTTTTTTATCGTGCATCTGTATATGGATGTATATGCTCAATAGTTCAAAGAGGCTGTTGGATACCCTGAAGCCAGAGTTACAAGCAGCCGTGAGCCACCTGATGTAGGTTCTAGGAACCATACTTGGGTTGTCAGGATAGATAGACTTTTAGCTACTGAGCCATCACTCCAGCCCCACAGATTTGTTTTTAAAAATATTTTATTAAGTGTATCAATCCAGCTGCAGCTCTTCACAACCCCATACACTTTGCACATTTAAAAACCTTATTGCTATCATTATTATTATCATTTGTTTATGGTGTGTGTATGTTTGCATGGAGGTCACAGGACAATTCTGTGGCATTGGTTTCTTCCTTCTACCTTTACATGGGGTCACAAGATTGAACTCTAGTCCAGGCTTGCTTGGCAAGCACATTTACCTACTGAGCTATCTTGCCTGTCCCTTTTTTTCCCTTGTAATAAAAAGCATGGTTCTGGCAGATGGGATGGTGCATGGTTTTAATTCCAGCACTTGAGAGGCAGAGGCAGGCGAATCTCTGGGAGGTCAAGACTCACCTGGTTTACACAGCGAGTTTGAGGCCACCCAGGGCTACATGGTGAGAGACCCTGTCTCAATAACAAAACAAAACATTGTCTGGAGGAGGAGTCTACAGGCTTCATCAGCTGGCCAAAGGAGGGAGAGAGAATCAGTGACATGAAAGAGGTTAAACACCCTGTTCTGGGGGTAATAGCCTCTTCTGTATTCAACCAGTCACAGGGAAAAGGGCTTTATTGATCAGACCTGGAAATAACATATGACAGGTCTTCCCAGAATGCACTGGGAAGGGTGCAGTCATCTAACTATGCCTAAGTGTAAGGAAGGCTGGAGGAATACAGTCTATGTATATCTAGAGACTAGAGTACTTGCCTAGGGAAAGCCTAGTAATCTGGGCCAGGGGACTATAATACTCATATTCCAAGTGAGAACCTTTGCCCAGGGTGACTCGCTGTCTTAGACAGGATGGCCAGAGAGCTAGATTCTAAATCTCCCACCATATTGTCTCCTTAGGACAAGCCACGCCAAAGCCAAGGCTGAGGCCTCAGAACAGGCTGCCCTGGCTGCCAACCAGGAATCCAACATTGCCCGCACATTGGCCAAGGAGCTGGCCCCAGACTTCTACCAGCCAGGTAGGGCCAGACAAGGGTGGAGTGGGCAGGGGAGTCCTTGGGTGGGCTCCTTTCTTCACTTGCTACAAGGTGGAGATGCCTAAGCGGAGCTCTGAATGCTTAAGAGTTTTGGAACCTGTGGGTATGGTACAAACAAGAGATGAGAAGATACAGGGGTTAATGGGTGACACACATCTCTGCTCTGCACAAGACTGGGATGGGATAGATGAGGCTTCCAGCTGTGGATGGGACCCACCCCAGCTTGTCTCTTGACCCTTCTTTTGGCAAGAGAGATGAGGAGAGCTGGTGATGCTGAGATGAACAGGGTCTCTGGTGCATTGGGGAGGGGGTCAAAGGGCTCTCTGTACCTTTCAAAAGTTTGTGGGATGTGGTTAGAATTTTCTTTGGGCCACCAACCAGCTCCCAAATAAAGTCACAGAGATCTATTATTAACTATGATTGCTCAGCCTCAGCTTAGGTTTGTCACCCAGCTCTTTTAACTTAATTTAACCTTTTTTAAAAATTCATCTACATTTTGGCTCTGGGCTTTTTACCTTTCTTTCATTCTGTATTTCCTACTTTTCTGCTTTCTGCATGTCTTGCTGGTTGACCCCTGGAGCCTTCCTGTCATCTCCTTTCTTCTTTTTTTCCGAGCCTAAATTCATCCTCTTATTTACTCTCCATGCTCAAAAGTCCTGCCTATACCTCTTTCCTTGCTATCTGGCCATTCAGCTTTTTATTAGACCAATAAGGTGCCTTAGGCAGGCAAGTAAACACATCTTTACATTATTAAACAAATGCAACAACCTTTACATAGTTAAACAAATGCTCTCCAACATAAAGAAACGCAATACACCTTTACATAGTTAAACAAATGCAATGCATCTTTACATAGTTAAACATATTCTGCAACAATGGGGCATTGATCAGGCACTGCTTGTGTGCTGGACTCTGGGGACATGCAGCTAGGACCCAGAATCAGGAAGAGTCACACAGGCAGCTTTGCCTTGGTTAACAGATTCTTATGTTTAAATCCTTGCCGGCTAGTCACCAGCTTTGAGATGTTGTGCAAGGCGAATGGTAACCCTCAACCCCTGAGCTGTGACATGGGTATAAGAATAGTGCCCACTCTCTGGGCATGAACTAAGTGCATGCAAAGATTGCTGTGAACTCGCAGTGGCTGCAGCTCCTGTCTCCTGCATCTCACATGGAGAATGAGTTCTAACCAAGTGGTGAGACTAGGACTCTGGGCTCTGGCCAGGTCTGTGGGTCCAACTTGACACTGACTGGGCTCATTCTTGAGTTCCTGATTCAGTGGGTCTGGGTGGAGTTCGTGAGCTGGTTCAAAGTACAGAAACGGGAGTGTCATTCAGGAAGCTAGAGGGTACAACAGGTGGTGGGGGTGAGGCTGAGTGAAGAATCCGGGAGGGGACACAGTCTGCGCTTGACAGAGCTGCGGCGCTGGCTGCTGAGTGCGGAGATTGGAAACATCATCTGGCTGCAGCTCACCATCCAAAGGTCTGTCGGTGATTGCAGGGGGTGCGTCTTCTTTCTAGTCACAGCGTTCCCCCTGCTGGTCACAAGAAGCACTGCAGTAACCTGCGTTGGGTGACCATTATTCAGGGGCTTTTGCAAAGTAAACTTTTAAAAGAATAGGAAAGGGGTGATTAGGCCCATTTTTCAAACAAATGGATGGAAAGAGACCAGATAAACGCATCATCTGGACCCTTTGCTGTGTGATGCTGGGCAAATGACTTAACGTCTCTGGGTGTTCTTTTCCTCTGTGCAACAGATTTCACAATCACACCTACCTCACAAGGTTACTAAAATTGACTGCTGCCACCACAGCCTGACCCTCAGTGCAATGAATGGCGGCCTAGTAAATGAATGCGGCTCACAGACGTCTGGCCAAGGACTGCCCAGCAGGCCTTGGGTTCGAAGCCTACCTCTTTCTGTTGTCCCTGGCAGGTCCAGAGTATCAGAAGCGTCGGTTGCTCCAGGAGATCCTGGAGAACTCGCAGAGCCTGCTGGAGCCCCCAGAGCGAGGTGCGGGCGCCGGCCTCCCCGAGCGGCCCCGGGAGAGCCCGCAGCTGCACGAACGCGAGA
>LOEQ01001105.1:168101-199745 GCA_001685075.1 Bramus lutescens | reverse complement strand
CAAATATCATATGTACTCACTCATAAGTGGTTTTTAGACATAAAGCAAAGAAAAGCCAGCCTACAATTCACAATCCAAGAGAACCTAGACAACAAAGAGAACCCTAAGAGAGACATACATGGATCTAATCTACATTGGAAATAGAAAAATACAAGATCTCCTGAGTAAATTGGGAGCATGGGGACCATGGGAGAGGGTAGAAAGGGAGGGGATAGGAAGGATGGGGAGTGGAGAAAAATATATAACTCAATAAAAAAAATTTTTAAAATTCTCTATCCTCCTTCCTCAGCTTCTCAAGTGCTGAATTTATAGGTGTGCAACACCATGCCTAGCTTTTTAGTTTTAAACAAGAAATTGACATGATTTTCTCCAGGGAAAACTGGCTATAGCTTGTTAGGGCATGCTATATGTTTCTTTCCAGCTACCTACAACAGAATTCTTCAACCCCATATTCCGGACTTTGTGATTTAATACCTTTCTGATATTTGATAAATTTAAAGGCATTTAAATTATTATAATTATGTTTTGCAAATACCCTAAGTGGGAAACATTCTAAGTCTGATCACTGGTGAGGCAGAATGCCATTCATAATCGGTTAGGTCACTTGGGTTTGAACTAGAGGGTGTGGAAAGTGGCAAAGGAAGCTCTTAGGAAGGCTGGGATGTGGCACAAAGTCTTGGGTTTGATTCCCAGTACCTCATAAATTGGACTTGGAGGTGCTTGTCTATAACCCCAGCCCTTGGGAGGTGGTGGCAGGAGGATTAGAAGTTCAAGGTCACCCTCCACTATATATGGAGTTGAAGGCCAGCCTGGGCTAGGAACACTCTCAGAAACACAAACCCAACAGAACTCAATCCTTACTAAAAGAGTTCACAATGCTCAGCATAACACAGTGGCATACATCTTGAAACCTGTTGATTCTCACTCTCCCACACATGTGAAATATACATGCTGTAGGAAAAATCGTGAGACTTTGCCATGGACAAACGAATGTCCTTTTGATGTTCTGCTGGGCATGGTCTCCGGGACCTCTGGGGTTATCTGCTTCCATCTGAAGATCACCTCTGAATTCGACTAGGCTATTCTAATTCTACATCTTTGTAAATTGTGGGGGAAAGGCATTATTACAACTGGTTCTCTTTTAAATCATTAAAGATTGTATTGTGGTAAAATAAAATTTTTCTTGTAACAATTTTCTTATTGTTGTGTTTACATAGGCTATGTGTAGATTCATATACTATGGTGTGCATATGTCGATCAAAGGACAACTGTGTGAAATCGGTTCTCTCCTTCAACCTTTGTGTGGGTCCTGGGTCAAACTCAGGTTGCTAGCTTTCTCTGTAGGTGCCTAGCATCTGAGTCAACTCCACAGCACCAATGTAAGCATTTTTAGACATACATCTGTTATTACATCATCATGATACTATCCCTACCATACATCTACAGAATTATCTTGACCTCAACACCTGTTAAATAATAACTTCCCATTCCTGTCTCACCCAAGTCCCTGGAAAACACAAATCTACTTCCTTTGTATGTGGTATGTGTGTGTGTGTAGGGTGTATGTACACATGTGTGTAAAGGGGATGCTTGTGCTTCAAGGCTAGAGGAGAGTGTTGGGCATCCTGGTCTATTGCTCTCCACACAGTCCCTTGAGATAGTATTTCTTATTGATCTGGAACTAGGCTGACAGACAGCAAGCCTCAGTAACTGGCCAGCTCTGCTATTCACAGCACTAAAGTCACAAGGATGCACCCTGTTCGTGGCTAAGAATGTGAACACATGTACTGTGTTTGTGCAGCAAGAACTCTTACCCACTGAATCATTTCCCCAGCTACTATTATTTTACTTTCTTTTTCTAGGTACCTTATATCAGTGGAATCATACCATATAAACTTTCTTTCGTGACTGGCTTATTTCCCCTAGCATAATGACCTCAAGATTTATATACCTTGTACCATGAGTCAGAATTTCTTTGCCTTTTTAAGGTTGGATAATATTCTGTTTTATGAACATGTCATATTTTGCTATCTATTTATCTGTTAATGGGCCTTTAGAAGATTTTTTTTAAGATTCAGACTTTAATATCAACATTGGATGAGTGTCAGAGAGATGACAACTAATTTGTGTCCATAAAAGCACAAATATATTTTTTCTGGTAGTGATCCTGCACTATAGAAAAGATTATTCTAATCATCATATTCAATTGCTCTATCACACCAATCAGTTTTCTAGTTCCTAGTACATTTATTCCAGCATCCCCAATTGCTTAAGTGTTTGACTTATTTTTCAGATTCTTCTCTGAACTGCGTGTTAATATCTTACTGGCTTACTCATTCATACTCAGTTAAAGACGGTTTTGATATGTTCACATGTTTTGTTTGTATGAAAGTCATGGTTTTACCCTTAGAAATTTATACAATAAAGAGAATACAGAATTTTAAATTCTAGAGAAAGCTGGAACTATTGTGGAGGCTTGCCATCTGAGGAAAGTGACGATGGCTTATCCACGTAATAGAGTTCTTCTCCAATCCAGAGTGAATGGTGACAGCCACACTCACCAGTGTAGGTGAATGAAAAAGAGACGCAAGGAGCAGCTGAACGAGAAAGCACAAGGAGCGAGAGAGGGCTTGGAGGACACAGGCCACCCCACACCTTTAACTCTTTGTGTAAAATGTGCCTCATGGCGATGCTGTGTTCAGAATGGAGGCGATGAGGGGGAGCTGAACTGGCTCCTCAAGCATCCTTTATTTTGTCAAAAGCAGAGCTAGTGCAGAAGGGTGATCACAGAGGCTTGTCAAAGCAGAATCTCCAACTCGAGGGTGATGGGCTCTCAGAAGTCTGGGGTGCAGAAGTGGCTGGCATCCCCATGGTTTAATTGGCCATATTACATATCATGAAACATTTCACATAAGATGATGTCAAAGACTGGGCCCCTCGTCTTCAGGCTAGCTCCAGGCTCTACATTCCCCTTGATTGGCACTCTCCTTTTCCAGAAACACATCAGGCGGAGAACAAAGAGAATCCTTATTTCTCCCCCAATTTCCCCCTCATTCTACCAAAACAGCACATGGCACCTTCATTTCTGCAGCTACCCAAGCCACAGACATGGGAAGTAGCTTCCATCTCCCCTTCCCAAACACCCCTGGCCTAGCCCTGGACACACTGAGCACTGTTGGCCCTTCTTCATGGTAAGTCCTAAATCTCACACACTTCTCCTTCTAAGAACTGTCATCCTTCTGAGACATGAAAGCCAGGTCTGTCTACCCTTTTCTCTCAATTTAAAATGCTCATTGCACCAGGCACAGTGGCTCACGCCTTTAATCTTTGCTCTTGGGAAGCAGAAGCAGGCTGATCTCCGAGTTTAAGCCAGCCTGGTTGTCTAGAGAGTTCTAGGCCAGCCAGGGCTATATAGCAAGACTTTGCCTCAAAACAAAGACACAAACAAGTTTCCACTGGCTTCCTGAAGTGGATCTAAATTGTCTAATAATCTGATAGTAAATAATGGCTTAGTGTATATGCATGTGTATGGGTGTACATATCTGTGCATGTGCACGTATGTGCTTCTTGGGGGTAAGTATAGAGACTAGAGGAAAACTTTAGGGGTCATTGCTCAGATGCTGTCCAAGGCTCTCTCACTGGCTAATGAGGCTAGGGTGGCCAACCCTACCTGTCTTTATCTCCCTAGTGCTGGGACTCTAAGCATGAGTCCCACATCCCAACTTATTTTTTTTAATATGGGTCCTGGGAATGGAACCCAGGTCCTCATGCTTGCAAGATCAGCACTGTACCAACTAAGCCATCGCCCCAGCCCCAATAACGACTTTTTAAACTTTAAAGGTTCTTTGAGATTAAAAAAAAAATCCCCATGACCCATATTTATGGAGGCAATATTCTTAATTTTACTGGTACTTCATCGATCCCTTTGAGCAGAGCATTTTCTGCTTCGTCAGATGAGTGATATCTTCTACTGTTATTGATTCGATGGCTGCTTTCGTCTTTCTCTGACCCTTCTGCTCCACACACACTGAATTGTTAGGCTCTTTCATCCTTGGCTGTATGTTGAGCGTGGAGTTGGGAAGAAAACCCTGAGCTTCTGGCTTTTGTGTCAGTGGTCATTGCTCTGTTGGGCAGTGATGCCACTAGATCTTAAAATCCGAGCATCCCTCGGTTTGTCAGAACACATTCTCTCCTGATTCTGAATTTTCTGTCACTTGGGCAGTTTGTAAGGAAGAATCCTCCGACTCCCATTTCCCTGAGTGTGGGCCTCAGAAGGCATCCTCTTTAGATCTAGAGATTTCTACAGTCATTCAGGGATTTCCCTCCTAATTCCTCCAGTAAAGGCTCTGTGGAGCACTTGGGAAAAGAAAGAAAAAAAGCCAAACAGCACATCCGGATGCCTTCTGGGGAGATTTCCAGCTCACTACAGATCTTGCTCTTGCTGAGCTCACAGATGCGCGCTCTACAAACACGCTCCACAAACGCTGGTCGGTCTTTCAGGGACTTCTGTGTTGATGTGGACCCGGTGCTAAACCCCAGGGATGAGAGCCCTGAAGGCTTCACAGCCAGTCAGGGGCACAGGCCTTTACAAAGGGACAATATGCAGTTACAAACTAACAAGAAGTGCGTGTGGCCACCAAGCATCCCCAACTTTCTAAGGTACTTCATGAACTCTGTCCTAACTCCCCAAAGTAAAAACTATGCCCCCAATTAAAGGCCTGTCACTTGAGGCTGTCTGCTGCCAAGGGATATGTAGTGGTCAGACCTGAGCCCGTCTCATGCTGACGTTGTCAGCTCTCAGGTGCTGGGGACACTGGCACCTATCTCCTTACCTAGAGAAGCGTCACTGGCTAAATGGGAAGTGCCTACCAATCCCCATGCCTGCCCAGAAGCAGACTCCCTGGGGTCCTGAGGGCTTCTCTCTAGACAGGAACTTTCTTCTGTCACCAACCTCTCAGAGCTGGCATTCCTCCCCCAAAGCTCCCATCCCTCCTCTGCTGCCAACTCTCCAAGATCCTGCCCTGGGTCCTTGGTGGCTTGATGTGCAGAGACCTTTATCAGGATGAGGGCCTGGCTGGCACAGCCTTGCTCAGGAGATGCCTAGGAATGGTATAAAGTGTTCTGCTCCCACATGCAAACACGTAGCCTGGCAGGAGCCACATCTGTACCCTCTCCTGAAGACCCAGGCAGAGGAGCAGGAGAGAGGTGGCAGCCTTGCAAACATAATTAGACTTAATAGATTCTCAGGGTTGTAGAATGCCAGGAGCTTTTCACACATGGCTAGCTGCAGTCTCTGTGGAGCGTACTTGATGCTGAGAGCAGCCCCACTAGGGACAGTGAGAAACTACACCTCCCCTCAGCGTCTGCCCGTCCTCAGAACTGAATCCCGTCCTGTTCCTCAGAGGAGATCAAGGCACTGAGCTATCCTTAACAGACTAGGGCATTGGAATAGTTTTGTTTTTTCCATGTAAGCTACAAACAATCCCTTTCTGTTATATTCTGTCACATAAAGCACCAAGTCCAAAAGTTCCTTAAATTCTGAATCTCATCAGAGACCAAAATGGGGCTAGAGGCCACTGGCCAGCATTTTATTTTATAATCTTTTGACAGTCTCAAAACAGACATTAGCATCTTTGTCTACGGAGTGCAGTAACAATAGGTACTTTGCCGTGTTTGCTGTCTCATTAGTGAGCGTGCACTATGTGTGTGGTCCCGTTGTACATGTGTGAGCATATGTGCACCATCTATGTGCAGGAACTGTGCCCAGAGTGCTGCATAGGGAGCTTGTGAGTAACTCTTAGGTGTAAACATATCCCCAACTTTCCATGAAGCTACTGAAACTCAGGATGGAGTGACTGCCTCAGAATCCTACATCTAGGAAACGGGGAATTCAGAATTCCACCCAGCTGTGGCCTGGGGTCCTCTGTGCCCACAGAAACCCAAGCAGTTCTGACAGGGGAACAGGGTGACCATGAGCCTGCCCTTCGGGGACCAAAAAGAGGTAGTATTCTACAGAGCAAATCATATGAGTATCCAACCCAGAATTTTCCCTCTTCCTCTCCCATGAACTTGCTCATAGTGTGAGTTTGAGCAGGATACGACCTGAACTAAGATGAGTTTCTGGAAATGGGGCAAATAGCCAGGAGGGAGACATCCTTGATGATATACACAACAGGATGAAGCCTGGCCCAGGGTTGGCACTTCACAAACAAGACATCATGTTGCTTATTAGCAGGAGCTGGCGAGCTTCTGTGAATGCCAGATATTAAATATTTTAGGCTTCAGATGGGGTCTGTTGTAACTGCCTAACTCAGCTGCCATAGCAGAAAGTCAGCTACAGGCAACAGACTAATGAACGGCTGGGGCTGTGTGCCAATAAAGCTTTATTCACAAGAAGACTCGCGGCCTTTAATCCTTGGCTATATATTGTCAACTTCCTTATTAATGGAATGCCATTTATAAAAATAACAGTGGTACCTCTGCCCACCCTTCATTGGCAGTCCCCACTTGCCTGGTAGCAGCCAGCTCACCATACTGAATTCTCACTTGGTCCTGGAAGGAGAGTTCGTCTTATCTTAGATTTGACAGATGCGGCCGTCACGGAATGGAAAGACATTGTTCAATGTCACTTAGTGCTAAGGTTCACTTCTAGGTCTGGGTGACTCCCAGGCCTGTGTCTTTAGCTGGAACCAGCAGTCAGTCCATCCTCCTACCCTCACAGCAGAGCAAATACCTGCTGTATAGTTTTCCTGTGCCAAACCTTGCCTTGGTCACCGCTGGGGTCTGGTTATGACCGTAAGCGGCAGTCTCTCTCTCTCTGACACGACCACTGTGGCTCCTGCAGGGAATGCTTTGGCATATGGCCAACGCTACTTTGGGACCTCGAGACTCTGCTGCTGGGCATGTCGACTTCTAATAGTTTATTTGCTTACATTCATCTCTAGGTACTGCTCCACCCCCTGGCTACATCCCTTCCCAAGGGG
The DNA here is from genome assembly GCA_001685075.1 of Bramus lutescens. Classification (NCBI taxonomy): domain Eukaryota; kingdom Metazoa; phylum Chordata; class Mammalia; order Rodentia; family Cricetidae; genus Bramus; species Bramus lutescens. The sequence goes on along the minus strand of LOEQ01001105.1, from coordinate 192,762 downwards.
TTCAAAGCCAAGTGGGGTTCGAAGGTCCTGTCTCCTTGATGAGTTCATTTCCAGGAGGGCCTTACTGCCCCAAGTCCCTGATAACCAAGATCTTCTCAGCTTAACCGCATCTATGAGGACCCTTGAGCTATGTAAAGGGACAGACCCATGGGCAACTAGCATTCTTGGATGTCGCTATAAAGGGGCAGGGAAGCCTTTTAGTCCACCATCCCTCGGAGCCAGTGCTATGGGATGTCACAACTAAACTTGCAAGCTGCCTTTCCCATGTGCATTCCACTCTGAAATATCTGTGGGCTTCTGGAGACAAATGTTTGAAAACCGCCCCCTTTAAAATGTTCAGGTACACATATGTGCGCGCACGCGCGCGCGCACACACACACACAGACACACAGACACGGACACAGACACACACACATAAACACCCTTAGCAGCAGAAGAAAAGAAAGCCAACAGCAAACCTTTCCCAGTGCCTGCCCCTCACCCGCAAGCTCCGTTGGCAAGTATTTCTAATAAACTTTTATGCTTGGTGGGAGATCCTTTGCAGGCTGACAAATTCCTCCTGAAATGTAGACGTCTTGTTCAGAGTTATTACCCCCGTGTACAGGTGCCCAGCTGCTATTGCAAAACCAGCAAGCATTTAATTGAAACAAACGACTATAATAATAGTACATTATCCCCGCAGGCCAAGCACCATCATAGTTTTAATTATTGAGTTAAGAGTCACACTAATTTATCCTTTAAAGCAACAGCCCACTCCCGGTTAGACTGATCATCTTGTTATGAATATGAAGGCCCAGCAGGGAGGATGTGAATCGAAAGCCATTTGTCCCCTTCGGGGCTGTTTTTGTCTTTGAAGAAAGGTTTGCAAACAGGCAGCTGAGCTACTTGGCAGGCTCCACCAGGATGGGAGGTTTCTGTTGCGGTTAGAATGGGGGCCCGCCAGGTCCTTGAGTTCCTTCCTCTGGGAGGCAGGCTCTCCTTACAGAGTCGGCGCTAGCTCTCTACTTGATCACAACCAAGAGTGTGGTCCTTCCTAAACTACAGTCCCCACCACAGCCTTAAATCCCAGTGTCTGGTACCTCTTTGGTCTCGTCCCTCACTACTGTTCCTTGAATACTCAAGTGGGCTCTTGTTTCTGGACCATTTTAGAATTGGTGTATTTTTGCCCCTTGGGGACATTGGTTGACATTTTTGGTTGTTGTAACTGGAAGACAGAGCTAAAATAACAGGAAGACTTAAAATTCAGAGCAGCTCACCTCCACCACTTTGTGTGGGCTGCCTTGTTAATGAACTGCTCTTCCCCATGGAGGGCAGAGTTCACCCTGCAAAATCCTTCACTCCTGGGAGACTTGGTTCAAGCCTCACCTTCCCCGGGAGCCTTTTCCTGATCAAGCAACATAGTGCTGCAACCTGTCCCCCCCAACACACACTGGGGAGCAGGCAGAAAGTCCTAGCCCCTTGGGCTGCTGTTGTCTTTTCTCCAAAGCAACTGCCAACAGTGTGTGGCATGTTTATCAGTTTGTTGTTGTCCCCTACCCCCACATAAAACCTGCCCAGGGCAGAGACCTTTGCTTTGTTCCCTGACTACTGGCCAGCACCTAGCAGGGTGTGAAGGCCAGTGAGGACCAAGCGTGTTTTCTAGAGTTACGTGCCTGAGGACGGGCCCTGGTTTTCCCGTCTGCTCATGCTTGTCACACCTGGAGTGCTTGTCCCAGCCCTATTGTGGCAGTAAATAGTTATTTTTAGCATTTGGCAGCTCTTTGGCAATGAGCTGTTGGATACATGACAGTCGTCATGTCTGTATATATCATTTACTCTGTACCAGGCACTGTGTGGAGCCATCAGGGAGTTGCAGTGACAAGTACAGGTGACTCCTGCCTCATGGCGTTAACACCATACCCCGCTCGGTCTACACCATGAAGTGGTAAGGTGGAACAGGAAAGCCAGGCTAGGGCATCAGTAGGGTCCTGCCCGGAGTGGTGAACAGTGGGGGAGGGAGGAGCAGGGATGGGGAAGGATGAGCTAGAGGACCAGGCAGGACAGGACTGGGGGGATCTGAATACCATGCCTGAGTCCTGAAACTGCAGGAGTGCTGTAGACCAGCGTGGCCGCTGAGAGCTGGAGACAACAGTGAGGTGAGCGGTCCCTTCTGAGACTCAGATAGAAGGGGTGGGTCTGAGAGCCAGCAGGGAGAGAAGCAGGGTGGAGACACACAAAGGGTCCGTGAGTGGTGTCAGGAAAGACACCAAAAGTGTGTCACATGGAAGGGCAGAAGGGATAGTTTCTGGAAGAAGGGAGAGAGGTCAGTCTGTCTGTCAGGCATGAGAAAGACGTCACATATCGGTGGATTTGACAAATCAGAGGCCACCAGGGTCCCTAATTGGGGCAGCTTTACAGCCATGGGAAAACAGAAGCCAAAGCGACTGGGAGTGATGGTGTGACCAGAACCAGCAGGGTCCATGAGGCTGGCCTGGGGCTTCTGGAAGTTGTCAGGGGCTGCCTGGCTTTCCATTGAGGTGCTAAAGGGAACTGGGGAGGTGGTACTGTGACCTTGACTCTCTGGGTCATGTTTTCATCTGCATCCTCAGGCAGCCCTTTTAATGCCCCCAGGCCCAATGCTGCTGTGGCTTAGGCACAGCAGATGGGGCAAGGGCATTGCATGCAGGGGTATGAAGTCTACCGCTCCCTGTAGGTAGCCTGTGTGCGGCAGGACCCATCTCTGAACCTGGAAGACGCTAAGCCTTATGTCAGCATCTCACTATTGAGAGTAGAGGGGCTGCCATGGGTTAGCTGGCTTGACTGTGTCTCCTCGCCTGTGGTGACAGTGTTGTCCCCAAGGGTCTGGGTCTTCTCGACACACTACAGGGAGACAGCACAGTTACCTGCCTTGCTTTGATGAATCTCTGTGACTTATCTTTCTGTATCTTTGAAGAAACAGGGGGACCTGTTGAAGAGTCGGTGACTAACCACCTCAGAACTTCTGTGATCACAGAAGATGTGTGTGTGTGTGTACGCGCGTGCATGCGTGTGATGTTCAGAAGCATTTCAAGAGGCACAGGAGCTGTGAGGACTGTTACTCTCTGGGCTTGCAGCAGGAATAAAGCTGGAGGAGTTGAAGGGGCAGATCACTAAGGAACAGAGCTCCGTCTGTGAGCACAGGGAACCCTGGGAGGTATGTGAGCCAAGAATGGCCCAGGGACCTCCTGGCTCAGCTTCATAAGTGAGAGGTGGCTCTAGGGCCAGCCTTGATGGACAGGGATGAGCTGAGCAAGTGGAACATGTGTGGTGGCAGTAGGGGCTGACAATCAAAACCAGCCTGTTTATGCTATGACTCTTCCGTGTTCCTAAACCTGAGAGCTTGCATCTCTGCCTTCAACCTGGGGCTGTAAGGATGGAGGACTTCTGGAAGTGTGCACCTATGTACATGGCAGGGACCTTTGCTTTCCCATCTGGGCAATGGGCACATCTTACTCCTTTATCTTGATACCTGTCAGTCTATCTCACTAGAACGTGAGTTCCACAGGTCAGGGAGGGTTACTTGCTGTGTTCACTGCCGGGGTTCGAGAGTGACTGGGACAGAGCAGGGACTCAGTACAGGTAAGTTTCTCCTGGAGGCTCCTCCAGCCCCTCCCTATGGAGTGGGCAGTGCCAGTGCAGGCCAGCCCCTCCCCACAGACTCAGTTCGCCTTTCTAACCAATTCTCACGTAAAAAAAAAAATTAAATACCAGGCATGGTGTCGCACATCTTTAATCTCAGCACTTGTGAGGCAGAGGCAGGAGGATCCCTGAGTTTGAGGTCACTCTGGTCTAGAGTTACAGGACAGTTAAGGCTACACAGAGAAACCCCAGCTCAAAAACCTAAAAAAAAAATCTTTTAAAGTGATATTTACTATTTTGTCCATGTGGGGTTTTTGTCTGTCTGTATGCTTGTCATGTATGTCTGTGTGCTGTATGCATTGAGTGCCAGCAGAGACCACTGAGGGTTCAGAATAGGGCACTGAATCTCCAGAGACTGGGGTTACAGAAGGTTGTGAGCCACCGTGTGGGTGCTGGAATTTGAACTCAAGTCCTCTGGAAGAGCAGCCAGTGCTCTTAACAGCTGAGCCAGCCTTCCAGCTTCCTCCTTAATTTTCAAGGCTCTGCTCAGATGCTCTGCTTCCAGGAAGCCTCAACTCTATCGCCTCACCCGGGCTCCATGAGCTCTCTTGTGTACACTATCATGTTTTGCGGGCAAAGTGTCACTACTGTCACCAAACCTCCATTTGAGTGGTCGCCCGCATGCCCGGCTGTGGATGGGGAATGGTGGCTGCTTTACTTTGGGCTTAGCCCAGGCCTGGCAGACAAGAGGCACTCGGTAAAGGTGACAGGGTGAGCCTGGTAGGCTGGGAGCTGAGAGCTCAGGGGCAGCTTCCCCCAGCTCCTAAGCGAGACCTGTCTTGAAGGGACAGGGACATCACAGCTGGATTCTGTCCTTGCCTTGCTTCTCCCTGGCAGTCCCTCAGTGAGCCTCCTCACCGTTGCCCGTGTGGTTCCCTCTTCAGAGGGTGCCCCCATTCACCGGCACATACCTAGCCATTGACCCACATCAGCTGGCAGTGTCCTCCGACTTCACATCCCTCAATTAAGGGCAGATGGGACCAGATCTGTCCTTAGGAAGGTTCCACTGGCTGCTCCAAGGGCATGAATGGGAGCAAAAGATACAGGGCCAGAAACCCAGTTTAAAGACTGGTCCCTGGCCGAGATGTCTGAGCTGGGATGCCAGATACTGGAGCAGGGCAGGAATCAAGGAATGGGTTTGTCAGAGCTTGGTGGTGAGTTCAGGTGGACTCTGCCCTACTCGGTGCTCCCAGGCAGAGGTGAGAGGCATGTGTGAGAGGGAAGCCGAAGGAAGGGCCAGAGTGATCCATCCCTCCTAACTTCACACGGAACAGTTGACATTCTAAATTAGCACATGCACTAATTAAAACCGTCTTTCCAAAGAATTTATTACCGGGTGTCCTGAGCTAATTATAGATTCTCTGTGGCTGATCCTGAGCCGTCTGCTAATGCAGTGTTGAAATCTCTTCGGCCACCCTTGTTTAAATTATTCACCAGTCCCGGCAACAGTTGTGAACTGTAATTTAAACAGTCAGCTCATGAATATTCAATCAACACAACAAACACCGCCGTGTTTTACTGCCTTGCCGCTCAATATTTTGTATCCTCGCCTGTGTTTACGTGTTTTTATGAACTCTCGAGGAAGGAGGAGTGTGCACTGCCTGGTTAAGCTGCGCCTGGAGTGCCGGGTGGGGGAAGTAGGAGGGATGGGAGTAGGAAAGCCGGAAAGCCACTCTCAGAAGGGAGGTCCAGATGGGGTGGCATCATCCCCAAAGAGGCTGGAGGGAGGCGCAGGTTCACAGAGGTTAAGTCTGTCCTGAAGGCGCATAGTGGGTCCCTGGCACAGGCAGGATTCCATGTTCTGGGGGTGATTCCTGCTGCCTAGTTGATCACAAATTAATCAGCAAAGAGATCTGGGGATACCTGGCCCTTGGCACAATGCCCATTATTGGCTCCAGACCTCCATGGTCAGTGGCTACATGTTGCTGAGTCATGCAGTGCCACTGAAGGCCAAAGGTTTCCCTCAGTCCTTCAAAATCTGAGGTCCCACTCGTCCATTGCCACGTTCCTTCTCCCATCACACACTTCAGGGCCACCCAAACCACGAACACCTGGGATGGATGCTTCCCCAAGCGGCTCCTCATTTATCCTCATGGATTTCCCAGGGGCGGGTGAAGGTTCAGAGGGTTCTGAAGTTGTCTCTGTTACACTGGCCTGTGTTGGAGCCTGATAGCCCTACAGTTCCTTCTCTTTCCCCTGCTTTCATTTGCTCTTCCACTGAGGATAGAGGTCATGCCTTGGGGTCCAGGGAGGGCCCCTCATTCCTCTTAGGACTCAGAAATGGGACAAAACAAAAACATTCCAATCATCATATTAATTAAAAGGAATATTAATCCACAAATCCTGGTGACAGAGTGGGGAAGAGTGGCATCCTGGCACCATTGGTGGAGGAATGGCTGTTACACCCTGTTCTGGGAAATCGAGGTGGTATGGCAGGCCTGATGGGGGCACTTCCCCAAGGGTTCCCAAACCCTCAGCTGCCTTTCCTGTAAAATAGGAGACTCTCAGCTGGTTGTGTAAGCATGAGACAGGGCAGATGACATGGCATTAGGTGAACAGTGTGTGAAGAAATCCCTAGATACTTCGGCTTTCCTGCTCGTCCCACCAGCTCCTCTAACTAGTTACTTGGCTAGGGTTACTAAGGTGCCTACCTTCTAGGCTGTTACCCATTCAGGTTTGTTACCGTTATGGCCTGCCTCCCCTGTACTGGGCACTGCAGCAATGAACAAGAGAGACCCACTTCTTGCTTCACACACACACACACACACACACACACACACGCACGCACGCACGCACGCACCATACATACGAAGATTTGTTTGAGTCAAGTTCTTGAGGGAACTTCAAACCATGGAATGCTATGCATCCTACCATAAGAGGGCACTGTGGTGGTTTGAATGAGCATGGCCCCTATTTGCTCATCTACTTGAATGCTTGGTCACCAGGGAGTGGGAGCTGTTTGAGAAGAACTAGAAGGTGTGGCCTTGCTGGAGGAGGTCTGTCGCTAGAAGTGAGTTTTGAGATTTTGAAAGCCCACACCAGGCCCAGTCTCTCTCTCTCTCTCTCTCTCTCTCTCTCTCTCNCCCCTCCTCCTTCCCCCTCTCTCTCCTCTGGGTCTACTACCTATGGAACAGGAGGTAAAGCTCTCAGCTATTTCTCCAGGGCCATGCCTGTCTGCTTCCCACCATGGTGATCATGGACGAACCCTCTGAAACTGTAAGTGAGCCCCCAGTTAATTTTTTTTAAAGTAAGAGTTGACATCATCACGGTGTCTCTTCACAGCCATAGAACAGAGACTAAGACAGGCACCATCCATAACCCCATACATGGAGGCGTGACCATTACAAAGGTCACAGAAAACTGGTGGCTCACAGAATGGCTCTGACAGAACAGTCCAGAAATTACAGAAAAAGATGCCATTTTTGGTGGGTTCTCTATGAGTCTAAAATGTGAAAATGACTGAAAAGATACTTAACAAATGGCAAGACTGAAAAATTATTTGTAGGTAGTATCATGGTTTTAATAGATTTCCTTTCTTCTTTAATATTTAAAACAATGGAAACATGGCATTTTAATAAAATCCACAAAGCTCTGTCTGGGGAAGAAAGAAGAAAAAGATGTAAGAATGCTTCATTGCACAATTTATAGGGCACAACCAATGCCATACTAGGAAAAAATATGTACTGCCATAACCTTTATTATTAAACAATAAACAATAAAAGTAAATGAACAAAGGGACATGAGGTTCAAAAATGAAAAATTGAAGATGCTATAAAGGAAGGTAAGATTAATAAACATAAAGACAGAAATGTATAAATTAAGAGGAAAAAAGTAATAGAATTCAAGCATAACTCTGATGGCCAACTCCAATAAACAACTAAATAAATAAAACAAAGAAAAACTAGCAATGGGGAGATCTCTGGTAGAGAAGAAGTCGGAAACATAGCATCTTAGGAATGTGCCTGGGGCCTAACAGTCATGAGAGCCGCAAACACCTTCAATCAGTGCTGACAGCTGAAGAGCCCAGTGTCAGACATATCTGGTTCTTGAAGCTGGTCTAACCCTGCCACACAAGTATGAGGAGGTCTGTGGAGATGGCTAGTTGGTTAGGGACTTGCAAGCCCGAGGTGCTGAGTTCAGTCTCCAGCATTCACAGGAAAAGCCAGGCATGCCTTAATCCCAATGCCAGGGAGGCAGAGACAGGAGACATTCTAGCTGAGCCAGTGAGATCTGGACTCAGGGAGAGACCCTGTCTCAAAAAAACTAAGGTAGAGGGCCAGGGAGATGGCTCAGCAGGTAAAGGCACTTCCCGATAAGTGTGATGACCTAGGTTCAATCCTCAAGACCTACGAGGTAGAAGAAGAGAACATATTCCTCCAAGCTGTCCTCAAACCTGCAGGTGTTCTGTGACATGCAAGCATCCTCCATGTCCCTTTCCTGTACACAAAATAAATAAGCAACATATAATAAACTTTAAAAAGTTGGAGAGCAATTTAAAAGAACCAGTGTTGACCTATGACCTCTATGCACATGTGCACATGTACACACACACATATACACACACACACCAATCCTGCTCCCCTTAGCTACATGTCCATTTTATTATAAAAATGTTAAAGATCCTAAATGAAATCTAGCCCATATTCAAAAGCACATGTATGTTTGTCAGCGTGTTTACACATGCACATATCACACTGTAACAGAGTAGAATGTGTAAATCCTGGGAATCTACAAGATCATCGACTCCCTACATCAGGGAAGGAACCCCCTCTGATCATCTCAAGGCACAGTGAATATGCTCTGGATTGATTGCTACAAAAAAAATCATAAGTAACTGAAGAATGAGGTTTCTAAAAATTATGCCAGTCGGCACCCCACCAAGGGCATGATGGGGTTACACAGTCATCAGGCGGGAAGTCAGACCCACCTGTCACCGGCATGGTCCCTGTGAGGTGAACTTACTCCTGCTGCAATGGGACACAAAGGGTGCGGCTTCGACCTGAAGTCTTCCCTGTCATAAGGAGGGCTTGACTCGGAACTTCCAAACCTCAGGTTTGAGAAAGCTGGAATCTGAGACAGCCAGACAAAAGTGACTATGACACAGCCTGTTTGAAGACTTTGTGATATCCCTAGGGGAACAGGAAAAGCTCAGGGCAGGCGTCCAGGTCTCGCTTCTCCCACCATGCTGATTTCCTAACCAAGAGGTGAAAAACTTAGAAGATGGATTGGAAACATTCTTATCACAGAAACACAATGGACAAGTGTGAAGACTCAATTCCTGTGTACATGCACGCAGGCACAGCACACACACACACACACACAGCCTCAGGGAGGGACAGAGGCATTTAAATAGATGGGCATTCACACTGTCTGTCTGGATGATATCGCTCAGTGTGATGGCAGTGGCAGGGTCCTTTTAGTTTGTAGATACAATGAAATTGCCATCAACTCTCACCTAGGGGAATCGCTAGCCCGGGCGATCCACATGAACTTACTGCTTATCAGTCTGGCATCAAGATCCACTCACACTTTCCATGGGAGTGCAGAAGCCAGAAAGGGTCTAGTTCATATTCTAGAATTTCCTGATGGACTAGGCAGAACCCTTCAGTCTGGACCTAGACACCACCTAGAACATCTCAGTCCTATGAGGAAACCGGCCCAGAGAGGTTCAACACTGGCTGAGGTCACATAGTCGGGTGACACAAACTCCTGACACCATCTTCTCTAGACCCCCTCCCTTCTAGCCCTTTGGGACTCTCCTGACCCCGGGGACAACAGCAACTTACAAAGTCCATTGACCTACTCTGGTTTCGGTACCTGCTTCTGGCATGCAGACAGAACTGATGAAGCCTCCTGGGAGAGGACTTACTGAGGGGTCTGGCATCCCAGATGCAGTCTCCCAACAGCAATGGCCTCTCATTGGTCACCCAGCATCCCTCCCCTTCCCACCCTGGTTACCAGCTGTGTGGAGTCATCATAGATCAGTTTTTATCCTTCTTGTCTGCATCAGTGCAAGAGTCAGTTACTCCCAGGCAGGATGGGGCAGTACAGGCAAGAGTTTCATCCCCCACTTCAGGACCTGGCCCTAAGAATGGTGTGGAGGGCACAAAACATTTGGGGTCAATGGGATGAAGGTCCCACATGTTTCCATCACTTCTAGACTGTGTCTTTGGACCAGCACCCAACATTCTGAATCTCAGACGGACATCTGAAGAAAGGAGGACCATTTTCTTTCCCTCTCGGCTGATATGAGGGGTTTCCCTGTTACAGATCACATAGGCAACAGGGTCACCATCTGGCTTACTCCAAAGCAATGATGTAGGCAGCACTACAGTTTCAGGGATGTTTGCACATTCCATCCATCCATCCATCCATCCATCCATCCATCCATCCATCCATCCACTCATTCTACAAACCTTCCTGAGACACCTACAACACTCCATCCTCAAAGCCAGACAGGAGTCAGGAGCATTCTTCAGCTCCCTGGATTCTCACTGCCACCCATGGAGTATGCAACAGCAACCCCATCTTGTTTGTGTTTTAGCTCAGGCTAGCCTTGAATTCAATAGGCAGCCAAGGATGACCTTGAACTTCTGATATTCCTGTCTCTACCTCCAAAGTGCCGGGGTTACAAGTGTGCACCCCCATTTCCAGTTTATGTGCTATTAGAGATTGAACCCAAGACCTCATAGGTCAACACTGCCAGTGGAGAAACACACCCTGCCCTTATTCTTTTTCAAAAAACAGGATCTCATGTGGCTCAGGCTTCAACCCTGGATCCTCCTGCCTCTACTTCCCATGTGATAGATTTTCACACACATCAGGTCCATCTCAGTCAAGGCTGGAGGGTGGGGGATAGATGATGGGGGTTTGGGGGCGTTGCCCAAGATTACTCTCCAGAATAAACAAGGACTTCAAAGCTCTGGGCTTCCAGTGAAGGGCTTGGCACTGGCTGCCAACACCACAGCCTGGCCGCAGCACCTCTGCTGGTAAGAACCATTCTCCAACAAGAAGATTTTCCTGGAAACACGTGTATCTGGAGTCTCCTAGGGAGTGCATGCGCCCTCCTGGAGCTTTTCTATTTAGATGAGCTGTGCCTGTCTAGCTGTCTTTTGTAAAGACTCCTCCAAGTTCTACATGGCCAAAACCACAGCTGAGAGAAAGAACGGACTTTTTATTATCCAGCAGGAGCAGGGGGGAAAACGACTCCCATAAATCTCAAGTTTTATGTGCTCCTGACACTCCACGGAACCATTGATGGCTTCTCAGCTATGCCGATGGTACATTAAAACCTCATTTTCCCAAACATGGTACTGAATATGCACTCGGAGGAGAGGGCCATTATACACAGCAATATTGGCGCTGCAGCTGACGAATGTCGCTACGATTTCCCTGGAATTCTCCCAGTTCACACTCTGCTGCTGAGCTTGGCATCTTGCCTGGGAGACTGTTAAACACCTGGCCCCTGCGCGCTCCAAGGCCAGGAGGTCAGGGCTCCGATTAGCAGCTTGGCAGGGGGTGGAGGGGTCGGTTCCAGAGGGCAGCTAAGCAACCATAAAACGTCTCAAACTGTTTCCGAGTCATAGAAGGAGGGATGGAGCCTGGGACTGACAGAGAGATCGCTACAGGGTCCAAGATTTTTCTCTGACTTCTGCAGCTGTCTTCTTGTCTGTCCCCAAGGCTCACTCCTAAAGTCACCACATCCAGGAAGCCTCCCCTGACACTGTGGCAGAAGAGGGTGGGGAGAAAGGCATGGAGATTAACAAGGATAGCAGTGGGTAAAATATCTAGAAATCTCCCCATCAGGGCTACATGTAAGGGACAGAGCATGACCAAGAAAAGTAGTAGGCTTATCACTGCAAGAGAAGGCGGGGCTGGGGAGCCGGCTGTGGACAAGACCCATAAAAGGTTGAGATCCTCACGGCCCAATGCCATTTGAGCTCCCTAGTGCAAGGGTGAAAGGTGTGGGTCACCACACTTGGTTATATGTTATTTTATTGTGTGTCTTGTAAGTATATGTCATGTGTGTGTGGGGGGGGGTGGAGGCAAAAAGAGGAAGTTGGATGCCCCTCTCCCCCAGATGGATTACACGCAGTTGTGAGTTGCCTGAAGTGGGTGCTAGGAATCAAACTTGGATTATTTGGGAGAGAAGCAGGTATTCTTAACAATGGAGCCATCTCTCCAGTCCTCCAACACCCTGCCCAACTCTTCTTTATTCCAGAACACAAAAACCTGGAGATCTCAGCCTGCGTCCTCTAAACTCCCATCCATGCCTACAATAATAGACACTGCTTGTCTCAGAGCGCCAGGGAACTTCTAGCTTGGAGTATCCCACACGTCATGTGATTTTTCAAGAGCCAGAAAGCCTCCTATCAGAGCAAAACCCATAATGCTGGTCTCAGTCTTGACTCGCTCACTCTCTATCCGCTCACCAAGAGAATCAAGGCCGGGGAGTCAACCTACTTACATTCAGACCTTGACGTCACATTTTGATAGCTGGGTAGCCAAGTCATTTCTCTCTTTACGCTTTGCCATCTCAACAAAACAACACACAACAAAAACAAACTCCCAAACATCAAAACAAAAATCCCAGCACTTCCTCCCCAGAAGGGAAGAGTAAAGGAAATAAGTACGGAAGGAGAAAGGTGCCAGGCTCTTAGTAAGTGGTAAGCGAAGTTAGCAGACCATAGAGAAAAATGGACTCATTCACTTGCGGGAGGTTCACAAGAAGATTCATGACCAAACAAAGTGTGCTCTGTGTGCCCCAAATGCCAGGATACACAAGACCACATGTTCACTATGTTGTCGTGTGGGCTCTGGTAAGTAAAATTACTGGAGTGGAGAAATGATGCCTGTACCCGTGTTTGACCGCCTAAGTGTGATATCTGGGATCCACACGGTAGGTGGTGAGAGCCAGCTCCTGTGAATCGTGCTCTGACAGCTACCTGCATGCCATGGCCTGTGTGCATGATCCCCCTCCAAACACACTAAATAAATAGAATACAAATCTTACAAAAGACTGATCAAAATATTATTTGTCCTGACTTCTGAGCTTTGTGGTACTCCCTTGTACTGCATGATTGATACCTTTGCCTTTCTCAATCATAGAGCATAGAGAAGCCTTCTGAGCAGAGGGAACTGTGCCTAATGGTTCCCCCAAGGGACATTTGGTAATGTGTAGAAACAGAGTGAGTGTGAGTGTGGGGGGGCGGGTGTGTGTGTGCATGCACGTGTGCATGTGCATCTGTCTGTCTGTGGGTGTGTGCATGTCTAAACAGTGCATATACATACACAGTGATATACATACGTGCATGAATGGAGGTTGGAGGGCTCTCTCACAAATCATTCTTCAGATGCCACCCACCTCTGATTTTTGATACAGGGTTCCCCCCAAACTGGAATCTCAGTAAGCAGACTAGTCTGCCTGGTCAGCGAACCCCAGGAATCTGCCTGTCTCTGTTGCCCCAGCACTGGGATTACACGTGCACAGCACCACACCTGACTTTTTACACTAGGGGTTCTTGGATCACACTCACGTTCTCACACTTGCAAGGCAAGTGCTCTACGATTTCACTGAGCTACCTCCCTGGTCCTGGAGAGATTGCCTGCTTTTGCCTTTGAGGAGGAGGAAGGTGCTGGACCCTGGGCATAGTGAGTGGCAGCCAGGGCAGCTGACAGTCATCATGCTGTACACAGGACAGCCCTCCGCAGTGGGCTGTGCTGCCCAACAGGTCAGTGGGCTCGAGGTTGAGAAATCCTCCACCTAAGACCTCATGGCAGACACTGCTACCCTCACCCTTCCTAAGCCTCCCTTTCTACATCGGACAGATGTTGGGGATGCAATGGACTCAAACTTTACACAGCAGGTGCTCAGTAAATGACTGTGCCCCAACCTTGTCCCCAATCAGCATACCCCCAGACTTCAGAGCAAACTGTTCCTAGAAGAGATGGCGTCCCTGGATTCCAAAGAAAACTTCGACACCGCGAAGAACACGCTTTATTCTGCTCTGACCTTCCTTCTTAGAAAAAAACTCCATGAATCTTATCTCTCAACAAATGTGATCCATTCGTGGAGAACCCGGCTGCATGCTGGCTTATCGCTGCCCTGAGCCCTAACGGGGAGTGAATTTTTATGACCGAGTTGTAAACCTTCGCAGAAACCATTTTTAAACTAAAAAAAGAAATTCTGACAGCTTCTTAACTACTCTAGTTGCTAAATTAAGCATGAGGGATGGGATGGTGGAGGCCGCAAAAGAAAACAAAAGTGCTCAGAAAGAGTTAGTGGAGGTAAAGTGATGTTCATTAAAAATAGAAACACACACTCACACACACTCACACACACTCATACACACACACCAATCTTTTGTGTTCAACTTCACACTCGTACATCATAATGTGCCAGTAAAAGGGCATTTCCCCTGAGATAATAAAAGAATTGAATTTTTCCTTATCGGTCATCTATTTTTCTAGCCCAAGCTATTACTCCCGCTCTAGGGTTGCTAAGCAACAAGAAATATTAATAGCAGCTTTTATTAGCTTAGCTTTTGCAGCGGAGAACCAGAATGAGAAAATGGGAGACATAAATGTGTTACATAAATCTTTCAACCTCTCAGAGCTGGTGTTAGTCTCTGTTTTCATAATGATTTATTGAAGTGATGGTTCATTTATGAGCAAAAGGAGTCTGGGATAAGAAGACGGAGCAGTCCCCTGCAGGAGTGTTTGAAAATAAATAATTATAGCAGGGGAGTAAAAGCTGTTTAAAGCCATTTTTTCCCTGAGTTTTATAAAATATAAAAAGACACATTTCTTTGGCTTACAGCTTCTGAAAAATGGGGGAAAGAGTTGCACACAGACTCCAGTGCATGCCAAGAATACTTCGGGCCTCTGAGTGCCCCCATTTCTGTCCTTCCAGAGTCCATTTTGGAAATTTGTCTTTCTCCCACTCCTGGGATGAAAACATGGCTCCCTCTGTTTTTCCTGTGATGGGTGCCCCCCCACCTGGTAATGGAGCCAAGATGGGTTGTTTCTTGGGCCCTCGTTCTTTTAACTAGAGGTAGACCTGTCGTCACTGATGTTGGTTTTAAATGCCAAGGCCTGAATGACATCATGACATCCGCCATAATAGATATGCTCCCTCCCACAACCCCTGACTCCTCCCACCCCATCTCCAGCCATCAGGGCATCCCACTTGCTTTTCCAACTGCCCATCTTGTTGATTTGCGTTGGTGAACAGACCGGAAATTTGCCACAGCAAAGCTTACACCTAGCAGGTCAGGCTGACAGAACTTAGAGAAGACAGAGTCTGGCACACCTAGTCAATGAGCAGAATGCTTTACTAACTACAGTAAGTTACTGAAGTTGAGCCTACTGTGTGCCACTTAGATTCCTCCAAACACAGACTTTCTTCCTACAGGGCAAGTGCCTGACCTCCATGGTACAGATGAAGAAACTGAGGCACAGGACGATGAACACCTTGCTCTAGGTCACAGAGTGCTGGAAACAAGTATGGGAGTTGGGTTCTTAACTGAAGCCAACCTGAGCACAGGGCCTATGACTGTGACTTTTGGAAGGTGCTAAAAATCAAGAAAGCAAAGCAAAACAAACAAACAAACAAACAAAAACACCCAGAGATGCAAAACAGTAAGTGTCCTACTTTCATTTCTATTGCTGTGTGATAAAAAATATCCCAACAAAAGCAACTTTGGGGGTGGTGCCAGTAAGACGGCTCAGTGGCTATAGGAGCCGGCTGCCAAGCTTTATGACCTGAATTTGATTCCCAGTTCCACATGGTGGAAGGAGAAGGATTCGATTCCCTCAAGTTATCCTCTGAAGGACAGACAGACAGACAGACAGACAGACGTGCGCGAGCGCACGCCAAACAAGATAGATAGATAGAATCTATCTATCTATCTATCTATCTATCTATCTAAGACAGACAGATAGATAGACATGTGATAGATAATTTGTTTTAGGTAAGGTTTATTCTACTATGATAAAACACCATAATCAAAAGTAACTTGGTGGAGAAAGGGTTTGTTTCATCCTACAGCTTATAGTCCATCATCCAGGAAAGTCAGGGACAGGGACTCAAGGCAGGAAACCTGGAGGCAGGAACTAAAGCAGAGGCCATGAATGGGAGTTGCTTACTGGCTTGCTCCTTATGGCTCACTAGCCTGCTTTCTTATAATGTCCAGGACAACCTGCTGAGGAACGGCACCACCACAGTGGGCTAGGCCTTCCCATATCAATCATCAAGAAAATGCTCCACTGGCTTCCCCATAGGCCAATCTGGTGGTACCTTTTTCTCAGTTGCAATTCCCTTTTCCCAAATGACCCAATTGTGTGTTAAGGTGGCAAAATAAAATAAAATAAAATAATAAAAACAAACAACAAAACCTCACCAGGGAAATGCTTTAAAAATATTTTAGGGAAAAGGGGGTTTATGTGGTTATTCTGGATCACAGAATATCATTTGAGGGAAGTCAAAGCAGACACTCAAGTAGCTCCTCCCACCATGGCCACAGCTAAACCAGGGAGAAGTGAATGCAGGCACGCTGCCTGCTTGCACATCAGGGGATGGTGGGTTGGGTCTTCTTACATCAATTAACAATCAATACGATCCCCTATAGCCACGCACAGTCCAACCTGATCTAGACATTTTTCCAGATGAAACCCTCTTCCAGGTTGGGTAAAGTTGACAGTTAAAGCCACAGGTTACAGAAATGGCCACCATCCTGTCTCTTGAGCCTTTTCCTTTTGCATGGCTCTGCCGTTTCTCCCTCGGCGAGGTGGGTTTAGCACTCTCTTGCTTTACTCTGTGGGTTAGTCATGTGACTGGCTTTGGCCAAAGGATTAGTAACTGATAAGTTTGAAAGTTTGCACCCTAAGGCCACCCTTTCTCCAGGCTTCTCATAGCTAAGATATCTCAGCTGGTTCCAGAGGACACAAGCCAGGGGCTGAAGTAAGACTATCCTAGACACTGGACCCAGGTAAATGGCTACCTGACCCCAGAAATCACAAGAGGCAGTTCAGCTGACTCAGGAATCACGGAAGATAATTAAAATGAATTGCTTTATGCTATTAAGGGTTGTAGCAATTTGCTACAGGACAGAGCTAAATAGATAATTTAAAGATAAGATAGAGAGTATTAAGAAAGACACTAAGTATCCACCTTCAGATTTCACACAACTATGCACAGAATGAGAGGCCTCAAAGATGGGAGGAGAATGTTTGCGTGACCTGTGTCCTGCTCCTATGCTGAGGACTAGGACCAGACCATGCCATTCCAGTGAACCAAAGGGCTCAGGATTCCAGATTCCTGACTACCACTGTGGCCATGCTGAGTCTGTTTCCACCTGCCCAAGTCTTTCCCTTACCCTTGGGGTGTCTCTGGTTCCCCGAAGGCAAATTTTTGCTTTGTGGTAGAGATTAAGCCCCACCCCTTTCTGGCACACCCCTTCCTCTCAGTACTCGGAGACCCTGAACTGTTTCCCAGAGGATTCCAGAAGTGATCTCAGACTCCATGAACAGCTCCATAAATTCCACTCTCTGAGTTTCTGCGAGCATTTTAGAGGCTGATTTATAAATACAATATCGCTCTCAAAATGAAACAATCAACATAGGATAAAATTATCGAGTTATGAAAATAGAGGTCAGACGGAGGTACAGTGCTTTAAATTAAACTGGCAAGATATATCTTTCATATTAAATTGACTCTTTTTGTCTTGGAAATGAATGTTTAATCAGTTAAGACATGGAAGTTGAGGGGGAAAGCCGTGAGCATATTTAATTTTGTAAAGGGGTCTGGTTCCAGCATTGTTCATAATCCCCACTGGCGGCATCAGGAGAGGAGCCACCGCCACATGCTCTGGAGTCAGCACTACAGGGGCCTTGGCATTGATGAAATGGCGTCCAAAGAGATGTAGAGATGTAGAGATGGCATCTCTGGGAACAACACCTGACATCGAGTCATCCTTGGTACTCCCTGAGCCTGGCTGTGCAAACCTTCACCCTCTGGTCAAAGCAGGAGGTGGTTGGAAGGACTTGGTAGGTGTGACTTCTGGAAGTTCGGCTTGAGAGTTGGTGGCGTTTTCATTCACAGAGAACAGCATACAGGTCTGCCTCCTGCCCGACTGTCACTTCCCATGTGAGGGACAAGGTAGTTTACAGAATCATCTGCTATCCTGTGTTGCACTGTGACTCCACCACTCGCCAAGCCACAGTCAGTATTGCTAATGGTGGCCTCGGGCAGATGAGGCCGCTGAGGTACTGGGGTCTTGGCACTCTGCAGAAATTGTGTTTTATCATGTTCCCACCCCACAAAGGCCAGTGCTCCCAGATATGAAGCTATTGCCTCCCCTGTCCAATTCCAGGCACACAGACCCCACCCACTAGCTGAACATCTACAATGTTGTCTGAGAAGCAGACTGCATCTGTTGGCTTTCCAGCACTATAACAACATCCCTGGGTCGGCTCACAGGGTTAACCAAGGATTATTTTGGCTCAGTTGAGGGAACGCATGGCTTTGGGCCTCTATGAGGGTAGCATAGCATGATGGGAACATATGAGTGAAGGGTCACATCTGGAACCAGAGAGAAAAGAGACCAGAATACCATAATTCCTTTGTCCCTAAGGACCTTCCACTAGGCCCTTTCCTCTTAAAGGCCCACAGCACCCCATAACACCATCATCCTGGGGTCTGAGTTTTTCATATCGGCTTTGGGGGACAAAACCACATCTGAACTTCATCACAGACTCTTGATCCTCTCTCTGTTTACATCTGGTGTATGTAAAGGAGTCCCATAGATCACAAAGCCTGTAGCCATGCCTGGCACCCAGAAGGTATTCAAGAAGATCAGTTGGCAGGGCAGGTGGGAAAATGCCATGCCCTACTAAAGATCTCAAGTCACAGTCCAGCAAGAGGGCTCAGAGGGTTAAAGGCGCTTGCTGCTAAGTCTGACAGCTGGAGTTTGATCCCTGGCACCCACATGGAGGAAGGAGAGTCCTCTTACCTTCACAGGTGTGCTATGGCACATGCATGCACACACACACGCTACACACTTAGAAAGAAAAGATACTAAGCCGTAGTTCTTGGAACCTGCAAATGTCACAAGAGGAAGTGGCCTTTACAGACAAAGTTCAAGCTCAGGCCCACAACATTGGTCTAATTCTAGATTAGACCTACAGTCCATCGTAAGTGTCCATATGAGAAGGGCGGGGAGCTATCATTAATAAAAGAGAAGCCAGAGACCAGGGAGAGACAGAACCACAAACCAGGGAAGCCTCTAGAACAATGATTCTTAACCTGTGAGTCATGTCCCAGGTATCATATCATATATTTAAATTATAATTCATAACAGTAGCAAAATTACAGTTATGAAGTAGTAGTGAAATAATTTTATGGCTGGGGGGGGTCCCCACACCATGAGGAGCTGTATCGAAGGGCCGCGGCATTGGGAACGTTGAGAACCACTGCTCTGGAAGCTGGAAGAGGTAAAGACGGACACCACGGAATCTCCTGTGCAAGCACAGATTCCCAGAACCTTGATTTCAACTTGAGGTACTGGTTTTGGACCTTTGGGGCTGTGAGTAGTTGGATCTCTGGTGCGTTTGAGCCGCCCTGGAAAGCTGAAGCCTCCAGCCTTCCGCATCACCACCCTGCCTCTCTCAGTGGAGCAGCGGTGTGAGAAAGCATTTACAAATCCCTCTGCATGCTGCTTGACACCCAGCAGGTGCTTCCATAATCACTGCTTCACACACACAGCCAGTGTGGCACACCCACCCACCCACGCAGCCGGCGTGGCACACCCACACACACTTACCCACCCACATACATGCTCGCAGTTCTCCTGAATTCAGAAGTCCTGTTTGTTGTCAAGGCCGCTTGCCTTCTAACCATCCCACCCCAGCGCATCACTTGTATCCGGCTTTCCCCTTCGGTGGGGGCCTCTGCCCTGGGTAACAAGGTCCAGCTTAGCTCTCATTAAGTAAGGAGGGGATATAAAATCGAATGAACCCCCGCAGTTCTAGACTAATGGAGCGCTGAGATCGTGCATTTGAGACGCATACTAAACATGTGCCAGCTGTAAGGAAAGCTGCAAAGGACTGGTTTGTACAGTGCTTGTGTAAGCAATCGTTTATTTTCAAGGGGAATCAGGGGTGGTCTGTGATCAACTGACAGTAGGCCTTGTAAGGATCAGAGCTGTTGTGGTCAGGAAGCTTGGGAAGGCCGCTGTGAGACAGGTCACAGTACGCATGTGTGAAGGCCAGGAGGCAACTATAGGTACTGCCCACTTGGTTTTTTGAGCAGGGTCTCCCATGAGCCTGAAACTTTCCTTGTAGGCCTGGTTGTCAGCCTGATATAAGCAGAGGCAAGAAGGTCGTGAGTTCAAGGCCAGACTAAACTGCATAGTGAGACCTTGTCAATAATTAATTAATAACTCAATGGAAATGTGTGCTCTGCTCTCCAGGAATCCTGATCTTCTGTCCCTCTCCACAAAGCAGTAGCCCAGTTTCCTCTTCCAAGTGGGTGACTGGTTCAGACTCCACAGTCACGTGGCCTCCATCTGTTCTGCCCCTGCCATTTTCTCAGCTCATTTTCTAACATATCCCCACTACTCTGGGTGCCTTTGCTGGGGATTTCCTACAACTCAAGGCAGGGCAGAGCCAGGCCAAGCGCTATGAGAGCCATGGTACAGGGATGACAAGTGTCATTGTCCCCACAGGTCCCTGCCCTGGGCTGCCACATTTAGTGAAGACTGTGAGAGTAGTAGCTCCTGGACTTTGGAGCCCTGGGATTTACATCAGGGACTCTTTCCTTGTCTTTGAATCATGGCATCGACCATCAAGATCTTGTCACAGTGTTTGAGATGATGTAGGTAGAGTCCCAGCCACTATTTGGCAAAGTAGACAAGCAGGAATGGTTGCTCTTGCTGTTGGTCACCGAGTTGAACTGGGCTGGAAAGGTAGCATGGTTAGTAAAGTGCTTGCCTTGCAAACATGAGGATCTAAGCGCGGTGGCATGCGCTTGTGTTTCCAGCGCTGGGATTACAATAAACACTACTTTCAAGATTGAAGCCTCTTCCAGTGTGTTGTGTGGAGTGCTGGGAGAGGAAAACATGTTCATAAGGATTGTACAGTTACCCACTTTATATTTGGGAATTGATGGCATGTATATATCTCAACAAATCTGCTAGAAATATAATTAAGGTCATACTATAAACAACCAATAAAATTAGTCCCAAGTTGCCAAGAACAGAGCTGTAGAAGAAACAGCTTCCTTCCACGCCACTCCCACACTCTGCAGATTCACTGAAATTAGGCCAGGAAAACTCAATCCAGGCACAGGATCAGGGCTCCTCAGCTCAGCCCTGCCACTTGCTCCCCTGAAGCCCACCCTCGCTGGAGCTGTGGGGCCTGTGTGGAAGATGGACTTACCGTGGGCAGCTGTCCAGACAGCAGGTGGCTATCCTGGGCCAGCATGTTGGACACCATGATGGCTGGGAGATCCATAGTTTGGTATGAGTAGGCAGGGAGCAGCCCGTTGGGTGCAAGGCCGTGGCACAGCGAGTGGTAGCCAGCTTCGTGGTCCCCCAGGTGCAGGAGGGATGGCTCAGGGAGGTTGGGAGGCGTTATAGGAGGAATCTCATAGTCTTCATTGCTCTCACTCTGGCTGCTGTAGGTCTGAAAACATCAGAGGGACGGGGGCGGGGTCAGTGCCTCAAATTCTCAGAACACATTCGATAGCATCAGTAACAGCAGCAGTGGAAACAGTGCCCTTGACAAAGAGATGACCTCTCTACAAGGCAGAAGGCCTAGCGACCTCCTGACTCAGGTCCTGCTCCACTCCTCAGTGAATCTTCCTCCCTCCCGCTGACAGTCTGCAGACAAGACCCTGCACTCCTGGAGAGCGGGTTTCCCTGGATCTGCTCCTGATTTCCCAGCAGATCTGGCCCATGGTCACCTGAGAACCACCCTCCCTCAGCCACCCACTTTACAGAGCGGGAATTGGTACAGAGGAGAATAATGGTCAAGCAGAGTAAGCAGATGAGCTGGGGACTGGAGGCTTCAGGCAGTCACAGTCTCATGGACATCCCCAGGCATCTCGTGATCCTTATCTTGTTGAGTGACATTTGTCCTGCGTGGTACAGACTAGCAGTTAGCAGCAGTCCTCTAGGTCTTACTGGGCCATTTTTCCCACCCCAATGAGCAGGCCTCAGGACAAGGCTAGCAGACCGTGAGCACTACATTTGGCTTTCTCCTTGCCATAACTGTCCCAGGTTTTACTATAGATCATGGTGACCATGTACTTTGAGCCCTGGTTTTGTGGCACAGGGTGTGCTTCAGTAGGTGGAGGGGACCTCCATTTGTCATTGTGAGTTTTTAAAAAATCATACATGGGCTGTAAAACTTTAATTACGTGTGTGTGTGTCTGTCTGTCTGTCTGTCTGTCACACCATGGTGCATATGTGGAGGTCAGAAGACAACTTGTTTGGGTCCTTCCACTGCATAGGTTTTGGATATCAAACTCAGTCCTGACTTGATGACAAGAGCCTCTTGTCATCTCGAATTTTTCACTTTAATCTCATCAAACTATTAACTATTTCCCCCGTAGTCCCTAGTCTACTGAAAGGCTCGGGTGCTCTTCTCACCCATTGTCATCTAGTTAACAACAGAGCAAACTTGCCTTGTTTCTTTTTATTCCACTTCCTCCCTCCATCCTTTCCTTTTTTTTTTAAAGTGAGAAAGAGTTTACTCTGTAGCCAGCCCATGCTGGCCTTGAACTCTCAGCCCCCTGAGTTCATGTTGGACACCCTGCACCCCTAGGACAAATCCTGCTTGGCCCTGAACTGTCACTCATATTTATATGTTGGACTTGGTTGGTAAAGACCTTCACATCAGGCCCACATGTGAGGTTAGCTTCAGTCTCCCTGTCTGCGATGCCCATGCCTGGAGAGTCAGTCTTCCCTTTCCACATCTTGAGAAGAGACCCAATAGAAGACAGCCATGTGAACTAGAAGTCAGAGCCGAAGGAACTATCCGGGACCCACCAGAAACAGACAAAGAGAAGCTGCACACAGAGGATAGCAGACGTCTCATGGGCTCTGTTTTAATGGGCCAGAGGAGTACCAGAAGAAGCAATGGTTGAGGATTTTCCAGAAGCCATGAAAGACACCAGAGGTATTTGTGAATAGGAGAAAACCTTCCTTAACACGTATTGCAGAGAATGAAAGGCCTGAGCCACAGTAGTATGTGGGACTGGAGAGGTGCTCACTCAACACTTGTGATGTCCTGGGCTCTGTCCCAGAGGCAGGAAGGACATGGTTTGTCATTCTGTATTTCTCTGTGAATCCAGCATACAGATTGAGCAGCTAGATAGCTATCCCCCGAAGTCTAGCCCTTGCCTTTTCTCATGGATTGATGGATGAAGCCATGAGTATAAGGAGGTTTGGGTAGAGCTATGACAGATCAGGGACACACGGCGCATGTTCCTTATGTTCCAGAATGAACATCGCTTCTTGCTCACTGGCTCCCTCTACAGGGATATTGTGGAGTTGCCACACAGATAGGTAAACCGGTCTGGAAGAGGTGGCCACACCTAACTGCTGACTTCCCTTGGCTTTCTTCTCAGGTTGGAGTTTGCCTTGGTCAGCCCTGAGCTCTCCTCTCTTTCTCCCTTACACTCCCTTCCAGATGCCCCCAAAACCCTCATGTTCAAAGCCCTGTAGGGGTCACGTTCAGCCTCGGTTTTTGGTTGCTCATCCAAGCACCACAGTGGGACATCTCAATACCCACTCGTCATCCCCCTTCTTCTACCTTGCACTCACACCCGTATTCTCTGACCTCATCAGATGACGTCACCCTCCATGCACAAACCCGACGCTCCCCTTCACTCACTTCTCAATTCCAATAACACTACTCCAAAATATGTTTAAACTCTACGTAGTCCACCCCACTCCGGACAATGACGACAGCCTCCTCCTGGTCTCCCACAGCTCTCTCCTACCCCTACACTCCTTCTTGTAACCAGAATCATCTCTAAAAAGAATCATCCCGTTCCTGTCCCCACGCCGTGCAGCGGGGCAGTGGAACTCAACGGATTGCAGCCAGCAGCCCCTGCTTTCTAGCCAGGCTTGGAGGTCTCCAGCAACACCTCCGCACCAACCAGGAGCCCACTGGGTGACACTGAGCACTATTATGATCTTGTTGTGTTGAGAGTGGTCCTGCTATGAGCCACAGTGGTCTAAGCTGGACAAGGAGCCCCATACTCGTGCCTGGGGCAGTGAGCCCTAGGTCCCGAGAAGAAAACGCTGGCCCTCCTGGCACCTTGTGGCCATAGGCAGATGGGCACTACTATGGTGAACAAATGTATGGAGTGATAAGGGACAGAGAGAGACAGTATAGTTTATGTCCTGTGGACAGAGGCATAACTGGAAAGGTAAAAGAGATGAGGAGTGGATGAAGCAGGTGGCTTGATTGACACCCAGGTCCATGGTGATGTCTGGGCCTGGGCTTCTGCTGGGGGCATGTCTGGGTTCAGTCTCTGATGCAGCTCCAGGCTCTGCTGATGTCCGTGGCTTCTGGTACCACCAAAGGCAGAGAGGATGACCGTGCAGAGTTGGCCCCGCCCCTCACTGGGCGCAACGCTGGGGAGAACTGGTCCTGCCCCTCATTGACTGAAGCACTCAAGAGAAAGTATTCTCTGCCTCTCCTGGGCTGCAAATAGAGCTGACCCTGTTCACAGGGGCATGGTTAGCTGGCCCTGAGAGTGTGGGAATGGGAGAGCTGACCATGCCCCTCACCTACCATGTGGTTGCACAGGTGAAGGAAAGATTCCCTCCAAGCACCCACACCTCCCCTGGGTATCACAGTAGAGCCAGCCCTGTCCGTGGAGGTGTGGGGAGCCAGCACCAAAGCCGTGACCACGGGAGAGCTGTCCCCATTACTCATCTGTCTTGTGGCAGCATGGGCCGGGGAGATGGGAGAGCTGTCCCTGCCTCTCATC
>LOEQ01001105.1:144112-155382 GCA_001685075.1 Bramus lutescens | reverse complement strand
AAAGTGTGGAGCCAGCAGCAGAACAAAGCTGCAGGAGTTCTCAGAGCGCAGCTCTTGCATAGGCCCGACAGAGGCTGAGCAGGGCAGATGCAAACTCTGGGTTACCTTAGGAATGCTCAGACACTACAAGGTTGGCTACTTCCGATCAAGGTTCTAGCACTGTCCTAGCATTGTGGGTGCTGGGACCAGACAATATAACCTCCCGTGACACCAGCAACAAGGCCCCCCAGCCAATGCATACCTCTGGATGTGCTGGCTCCCCTGCTCAGGCCACTAGCCTGTCCCCCTCCCCATGCCTGCCCAAGTAATGCTTGCTCATGACAGGACTATCATGACACTCCTCTGCCTTGCCAGATTGGGACGAGTACAGCAGCCTGCTCTGAGCAGAATGGACAAAGGCCTGTTCCTCCAGTAGTCGGGACCCCACACTCCTGTAAATGACCTCATTGTGGGTTGTAGCTTGAAACTGATACACTCCCCTGAGATTTACCGAGTACCCATCCTGAGGCTGGGTCTGGGACCTACAGAGTCACTAATGAAGAAGTGACTCGACCCTCAGGTTTGTCCTAGCGGAGAGAGAGAGAGAGAGAGTCTCTCTCTCTCTCTCCATCCTTCCTTCCTTTTTTTTTTGTTTCTGTGTAGCCCTGATTGTCCTGGAAATCACTTTGTAGACCAGGTTGGTCTCAAACTCAGAGATCCAACTTCCTCTACCTCCTGAGTGTTGGCATTAAAGGCGTGCATCACTACTGCCTGGCTCATCCCACTTTTCTACAACTTCATTAAAAATATAATGGTTACATTAACTTTTATATAGTATGTACCATGTGTGCAGGGACCCTGCTCTGTGTAATTTTCATATATGAATGCTATCAACCATGCAGTGGGTGCTGTCATCTTAGCCATCATATAGACCGAGTGACCTTGAGATGAGAAATTTGCCCCAAATTCAAGACAGACTATGAAGCCAGGGATGCACCTGACAGTCTCAGTCAAGGGAACTGGCTGTGGGAATGACTATCAAAGCAACTTCGAGATGATTCTTCCTTCAGCATCACCTCCTCACTAGCCCACAGTCCCAACTGCCATATTAAACTTCCCGAGAGACCTTGAGCCAGAAGCACCTAGCTAAGCCACTCCGAAATCCTCATCTGCCAGAAAGATTTGTATTGGCTTTAAAAAGAAAAGAATTTGGCTTGTGAACTTGCATGCTCTCTTTTGTTTATTTGTTTGTTTGCTTTTTTTTGTCTTTTTGTTTTTTGAGACAAGGTTTCTCTGCAGCTTTGGAGCCTAGCCTGGAACTTACTCTGTAGACCAGGCTAGCATCAAGCTCACATAGATCCACCTGCCTCTGCCTCCTGAGTGTTGGGATTAAAGGTGTGTGCCACCACAGCCAGGCCTCTTTTAAATTCTTATTAGCATATATATTTTGCATGCATCTCTGGGAGTGCTTTGCATGCAACATGTATTCGTGTTCTTATGTGTATGGGAGTATGCCTGTGTGATGCCACAGAATCATCCTCAATCCATCTTTCACTTTATTCAGTGGGGCAGGATCTCTCAGTCTGTAACCAGAGACTGCTCATTTGTTTCCCAGCTGCCCAGCCCCGAATAATTACACAGACACTATATGAATTACAACAACGTTTCTAGATAGCTCTTACATCTTAAATTAACCCATTTCTACTAATTTATATTTTACCATGAGGTTCGTGGTCTGTTACCTCTTGCTTTCTGAGCTGCTACATGGCGTCTTTCTCCTTCTGCCACTACATGGTGTCTCCTTGACTCTGCCTACTCTCTTTCTATATCTCTGTTCGAATTTCTTGCCTGACTTTACTCTACTTAGCAATTGGCCAAAACAGCTTTATTCATTATCCAATAAAAGCAACACATATACAGAAGGACATCCCACATCATCAATCAAAACTAGAACTCAACGATATGGCTTGTCTTACCAGGCAGCTTGCTTTGGGGATTCCCAGTCTCTACCTTCTGGGGCTGGAATTATAGGTGGGACACAGTGCCCACCTAGCATTTATGTGGGTTCTGGGGATCTGAAATCCAGTCTTCTTGCTTGCATGTCAAACACTGAGCCATCTCCCCAGACCTGTTTGTGAGAGTGTGTGTGGTGCTGGGGGTTGAACCTAGTGCCTTACACCTGACACTTGGCAAATGTTCTACCATCCAGCCCTATCTCCAGCCCTCTTCCCCCCACTTTTTTGTCTTGAGACAAGATCTCACTTAATTGCCCACATTAGCCTAGAGCTTGTATTCTTAATGACCATGTAGTTTTGCCTCTTTATAAACAGAGAACTTGGGCTTTCTTGTGCATGCTCCTATGTTTCCCTGCTGTGTCTTCACAGGCAGCTCCTTCTCTTCCATTTTAACTGTTCTATGGTGTAGGTCTGCTCCAATCCCACCTAGAAACCCCTAAGCACAGGCGCTCTACCTGCCAAATAATTTAGGCAGGCAGTGCTCCCCACACCAGGCTTTTGGTCTGTACTGCCCACACAACAGAGGCCTTGCAATGGCAATGCACCCTGACTCCAGAGGTGGTGGAGCTGACAACTCCAGGATGCTGCTGGTCCCACTACACTGTGGGCACCATGACCTGGGGTATCAATGGCATAGACTTTGCCGTAGACAGACAATGGCTCAAAGCCTAGCTCCATCACATCCTGGCTGGAGAGTCCTTAGCCTCACAGAGGAAGAGACACTTTCTTGGACTCACAGAATAAATTGCAGCTACTTAGAACTGAGCTGGGTGTGGCACTGGGTACCTGAAATCTTAGCACTTGGGAGATGGGAGAAGGCGAATCTGTCTCAGTTATACAATGAGCTTGAGGGTTATCTTGGGCTACATGAGACTTTGTTGAAGGAAAGGAAAGAAGGGAGGGAGGAAGGAANAGGGGAGGAAGGTGAATGAGTAGGTTAGAGACATACAGAACTCTTGTTCTATTCCAATCCAGAGTCTTTTAACTATAACCAAACTCACCCTCCTATGGTGCTGAGTCTAGACACTTGTTTGCACTCATTTCTATAAGTCAGCGTGTCTGCAGATGTGTAAATCCCTTCACAAATGCATGTGTGAAAAAAATTCATCAGCACTTGAACCAGTGGGCCTTGAGGAGTCTCTCTCTCTCTCTCTCTCTCTCTCTCTCTCTCAGAATTAACTCAGCTCTTCCTAGAGGCCATGTCCCCAGGAACTCACAGATTAGAAAGGAGATAGACATTGAACAAATGAAGATAAGAATCTCAACAATGTGTGTGTAGGAAGTACAAGTGAGTAAGCCCTGCCTCATAAGACTATTATCTTTGCTTCTTGGAAGAAACTGAGGCACTGAGACACTGATTAATTGCCCTGTGGAGGGATGCTTGTGAGTGACTGTGTCTACATGCACGTGTGTGTGCATGTGCTCATATTTGGGTGTGATTGTGCCTGTATACAGTACACACACACACACACACACACACACACACACAGTGTGAGCATACCTGGCTTGGAGAAACTTCCACAGGCATCTTCAAATATTCTATGAGCCAGATCTTCCAGGTCTGCAGTATCAGATCATTACCAAACCCCATCACATACATGTGTGTGCAAACTTGTGATCTGAACACGTCCTAAAACTCTGTTGATGAAGAAAGAAGTACAGGCCTCAGGCTGCCCTGACAAGCACATCCCGGGAAGCTCCTGTGTCTGCTTTCCTGGGGCAAGCCATTGCTGGAGCCAGGTCAGACCTCACAGTCAGTGGCTAAAGGAAATTTCCCTCCCAGGAAGTTACATAAACTGTACAAGGCAAGTCTAGCCTGGCTCCTACTGGGAGCATACTGACCAAGATATAAATGACCAACCCTGGCCTTTCCCTTCCCAGTCATGGCCAGGATCTACACATAGGGACACCTCAGTCATGACCAGATTCTACACGAAGGCACACATTAGTCATGGCCAGACTCCATACATAGGGACACCTCAGTCATGGCCAGGTTCTACACGTAGGGACACCTCAGTCATGGCCAGGTTCTACACGTAAGGACATCTCAGTCATGGCCAGACTCTACACGTAGGGACACCTCAGTCATTTCCAGGTTCTACATGTAGGCACATATTAGTCATGGCCAGACTCTACACACAGGGACATTTCAGTCATGGCCAGACTCTACACACAGGGATACCTGAGTAAGACTTGTCTTGGAGGGCAATCTCTCTCAGAAGCATCTCATTTCTCTCCTCCTGATTAGGACCCCGAAGCACCATGGTGGCATTGCATGCCTGTGGGTGCTACCAAACAGAACCACACTGAAGTCTTTATTACTGCTACAAACAGAGCTTTACCTCATTTGTCTTAAATCTACACGTCCTTCTCTCCTGGATGACCATGACTGCAGAGGACGTCACTGACACCTGATGGTAGGAAGGTAGTACGTGACACCACTCTGTGGACGCTCCAAATGAATCTCCCAACCCAAACATACTTCACAAGCAGATGCTGTGCATAATCACAGGGACATGTGACCAAATGTAGAAGATTAGATGACCAAGGCTGTGGAAATGGCTCTGTGGGTAAAAGCTCCTGCCACACAAGCCTGACAACTTGAGTTTGGATACCTAGTTCCCAGGCAAATGCACACGTGTCTACCTGTCATCCCAGCAAGCACTCTTAGGGAGATGGGAGCAGAGACGAGACTGCAGAAGCTTGAAAGCCAGTGAGCCTGGGTTACACAGAGGCAGAGACCGTCTGTCTCACACAAGGTGAAAGGACAAGGAAGGACAGCTGAAAGATGTCCCCTGGTCTCCACACATGCACCCTCACACACACAAGCACAAACACATTGACACGTCTCTCTCTCTCTCTCTTTCTCTCTCTCTCTCTCTCTCTCTCTCTCTCTCACACACACACACACACACATGACAAAGGCAAACACCTTGAACAAGAAGGACCTGCAATAGAACAACACAGCAAGGTATTCTTCACCACCAGCCATTGCCAGCATCCTCATGGAAGGGACCATGGCAGCATCCAAAAGATAAATGGTTGAAAGTGGGGCTCTCAGGAGAACCCAAGAAGAATGTTACCCCATGTTTCACTTGCTGATCAAGAAAATGCAATTTGGCATATTTACTAACATATGATCTAGCAAAATCATGTAAATGTCCTCCATCTAAAAGAGACGCCTGTCTGAATACAAAGTCTTAGTTGGGTGTTTCCTTCTAGTGACACACAGGAGACCAACAGAAAAGTGAGCAAGCCACCAGCAAAGAGCTCAACAAAACTTCGCAAAGTGTGTGTACATGTCCCACCAGCTCGAGGGGAGAAAGACTGAGCCACCCCTGCCTCAGACCTTCAGATCCTCTCTGTTCTTACCTACTCTCGAAGGCAGGAGTTCTCAACCTGCGGGTCACGACCCCTCTGGAAAACCGCTGTCTCGAAAAATATTTACATTACTTCTCATAACAGTAGCAAAATTACAGCTATGAAGTAGCAACAATAATAATTGTGTGGTCGGGGTCACCACAACATGAGGAACTGTATTAAAGGGCAACAGCATGAGGAAGGCAGAGAACCACTGCACTAAGGGGAGCCAGACTCCACCTTTCCATCACCCTGGACAAGTTCATGGGATCTGTGTCAGAGGCATCAGACAGGATGATTTCGTTTTGTGGTCTGGCTCCTTTTGCTCAACGTGTTGGTGAGTCATGCACATTATTGCAGATTGTCATAATCATTCAATGCCACTGCTGCAGAACATGCCCCGGTCAAGATTCATCCCGTCTTCCATCCAGTTTACCCTTGATAGATGTTTGGATTGCTGCCAGCTTTGTGTTTTAATTTTTTGTTTGTTTGTTTGCACCGCTTGGGACTGAGCCCAGGGTCTCCTGCGTGCTAGTTGTGCTCTCTGTCAGTATTTCTCTGTCCCCTTTTAACGTTTGATTTCGAGAGGACAGGACCTTCAGCTGCACTTCCTTGGAGGGCATTTGAGAGCCACTTCACGGTACAAAGCAACTTCTTCCTCGTCCCTTGTCTCTCCCACTTTCTGAGTGACAGCCACTCACAAAGACACCTTTGTCCTTCTCAGTCCAGTCCTATCTCATCTCTAAATTGCCAAGGCTGACCTTGACCTTTCAATCCTCCTGCCTCAACCACTTATGGGGCTGGGGTTTCAAGTCTATGCCACTAAGTCTAACCAACTTTGTGCTTTTATTTTATTTTATTAAAAAAATGCTGCTATGGACATTCTTGATGCATACTTTGGTGAACTTCCAGATGCACTCACGGTGCTGATCTGCCGGCCACAGGGCTGTATGCTCAGCTGTTGGCCCTGAGAAACGGTTTTCTAAAGGGGTTGTACCGATTGACACAGCACCAGAGAGGAGCACGCCAGGTCCTCCAGATTCTCGTTAATACAGTGCTTCCTGGTCTTTGTCCATGTGGGGGGCAGTATTTCTCAACTTTAAAATGCCTTTCCCGGCTATGCCTCTATTGCCTCCTCCAGTAACTGCTCAATGGCGGTGGCAGCAAGGATAAAACTACTCAGTGATCACTCACGACACAAATGTAACCACGAGCCACAGCCTACCTTGGTCTTAGCACAGTGGACAGTTGAGAGTAACACAGAGTCAAGTCTAAAAGCCCCTGAGCCTCTCCAGGCCTTCATGGTCTATTTTCTTATAGGGCAAGCCCATCACAGGGGGCAAGGTAGGCCCATCTCTCAGGCCTCCTCCTTCACCCTTCCCTGCTTAGGTGGCACCCCATCCTTCCCAGCTTGGTCTAACCTCCTCTGTGGAACCCATACCCCATTTCCTTAGCTCTCTAGGTCCCCAATTCACCAGTCCTATGAGCCATCTCCTCTACATCAATTTAGATGCCCCTAAGTGTTTGTAAGCAGGGCTCAGGCATGAAGCAAAAAGATGCATTTCTACAGTCCCGGGCACTACCCTGGCTTGAGGGTCTCTGAGATGAACTTCCCTTTATCCCACACACAAGCTTTAACCTTTTAGTCACTGTGCCCAGTCCTAGGGAAAACATCCAGAGAAAACAGAAGAAACCTCCTACCTCCTTCACTGCTTCTCGCTTCTAAATCACAAAGCAGCTTTATCTGAGGAGAGGGCTCAGACCAGCACACACAAGCCAGTTACTCCACATTGCTCTGTGGGTCTCATAACTTCTCTAAGAGCTGGATATTCACACTCCCATATTACAGAAGTGGAAAGAGATACTGAGAGAGGTCAAGGAATCTGGTCAAAGTCACAGGGGCAGAGCGGGAAACCACAGGTACGCAAGGGATATATCAGGCAGAAATGCCAGGCCTCGATGAGGCACAACCTTACTCCTGGGCCATTCTTCCCATGAGAAACTGGGATTAGAGTGTATGGGAGGCAGGAGAACGGCTGCCAGATGCCTTTGAGACTTGTGAGCCTGGTAGAGCAGGCACTCACATGGCAGGGGGTGCTGGACAGGGAGGAACTGCGTACCTCCAAGGGACTAGAACAGATTGGAGGCATCTTTTACTAGTTTGTGATTTTTCTAGGGACATTTGAAAGCAAGACAGCTTCACTAGAATCCTTCTAATTTCAATGCCCACCCTAATCTGATTTTCACTGAATAAGCAAGCCATTAGATTCCGTGAGCTCATCTTTCCGAAGCTGCATCTGACTCCTGAGCTGACCACATCTGGGGTAGATGCAGCCTCAGTTTTTCCTTCCACAGACAAAGGAACCTTACTAACCCTTTCCAATCACCACCGCTTGCCGTGTGCCAGATGCTGAAATATGCTCTCTGGGTGTCTGTGCATCTTATTCACCCTTCCCCGCACCCCTCTGAGGGACTTCTAAAGATGTGGTGGTGTCTTGGATAAGCTGGTTAATTTGTCCAAACCCACAGTCTTCATGTTAGCACCGCAACAAGCCCATGCCACCAATAAAATGTCCTTATTGGAGCTTCAGTTAATTGACAGCCATCTCAAAGTGACTGACCTCATCTTCAGGTCCCGTCTGAATTGGTGTGACTTAGTCAGGTAGAAAAGGACACTCAGTAGCTTTGTGGACAGACACTGTCCCTCCTGAGCATTCCTGGACAAGTGCAGAAGAGAAAAATCTCCAAGTGCCGAGGGATAACCTGGAAGGTTCCTCAGATACGTCACTGGGTGCTTACCCCCAGTTGTTGAAGATGGGGGCCCAGAGAGGGCTAATGACCTGCCCCAGTGCACAGAGTGAGAGATGCCACCTGGAGGCCAGACTCAGGCCATGGCCCTCCAGAAGCTAAGAGTCCAATGCTATTCTAGGTGGTCACTACATGCGGCCACATTTCTCTTGTTTGTGGGGTTACCTCACACACAGCGATGAACAGATGGGGCAAACCAGGGACTCTGTGACTCTCGCTCAGTAAAAAGCTAGGCCCTACAGGGAATAGTAATTTCGAGATGGGCTGGGAGAAGGGGAGCGGCTCCATTTTTATGAACACCCTTGAAATTACATTTCCAACCTGCCGCCAGCCCCTCCCTAACTCGCCCCCCCATCCTCGTTATTTGCATCACATTTTGAAAGAGTGACTGTTTCCTGGGTTCAATTTCCCTCCTAATAGTTGCAAGGAAACAAACGATAGGCTGCAAACGCTGACTGCTGCACATGAGAAATCTCTTTATGACGGGAGCCACAGCGAATAGAGCACAAATTCCTCCCCTCACCCTGTCCTCTAATGCCTTCTATCTGAACCCCTCACAGGCAGGGACCTGGATCTCTAAAATAAATGTATTTTTAGCCATCGGGATGCAAACGTAAGACCAGAGAGACGGAAGCACCAGCTCCCTCTCAGAGCCTTCCTTCAATGAATCCCAGAGACTCATGCATTTTTCTGAGCCCGTGCTTCAGAAGGATGTGCGCACATCAGCTCCCCGTGACACACACTCCATTTTCTCCCTGGACATAGGGTGGGGCTTTGTTCCCTCCCTGCATTTTACTCTCCAGCTGGGAAATGACATTAAATTTCATCAGATCCGAAGCAAATCCATAGTCTTGAGGCCCTTTCCTTCCCGGCCCCTCATATTTATTCAGAATTCATGAATCATGTTCCAATAACACAGCCATAATTATTTTTAAAGTGTGATGTTTGTGGCTTTGACAGGAAATGGTTGCAAAAGGCCTTTTCTCTCCGATTGTTTGTAATCTCAGGCGTAATCGCTGTCGCTGCCTTCTCCACAGCGCAGCAGGCGAAATGCAATTTTCATTTTAAATCTGAATTGCAAGTCTTCACCCCAGTTTTAATTAAGGCAATAAAAGCCATGTCATCTTTGCCCTTTGCAATGTACACAGACTTGGAAGCCAGAGTGACTAAGTGCAGAGCCTTGGATTTCAACCCTGGCGGGAGGGTCTCCTGTCTTGCCATGCATTTACTGGGAAGTGATTTTGCTTCATGACCTCAGTCACCTAGGCTCTTCCTCATGCATTACTGTGCCTAAGTAACAAGGGATGTGTGTGGAGTAAAGGGGACCTTTGACTCCAGTGTCTAAACCCAGGGAAGTGCACAGCAAATGTTAAATATTATTACCATTAATTTTTAAAAATATTATTGTGTGCGTGTGTGAATATTTTGCCTTTATGTATGTCTTTACACTACATGCGTGCTTGTTGCCCTTGTAATAAGAAGGCAAGGTCATCAGTGCCCTGGAACTGGAGTTACAGATGGTTGTGAATCACCCTGTGTGTGCTGGGACTTGAACCAGCAGTCCTCTGCAAGAGCAACAAGTACTTACAACTGCTGAGCCATTTCCCTAGTGGATTTGAGTGTGGGGGGGGAGGGGGACAAATCCAACACCCTTTCCTGATTATTAGTGGGGAAACTGAGGCCCAGCAAGACAACAGTATAGGAACTGAATGAGGAAAAACTTGAGACCAGAGTTTTCTTCCTTTTTCCCATTCTGGGCATCCTATGCTGCCCCCTACTGGAAGGAGGCTTCCAATACAAAGCCACAAGGAACGGTGTATACACTCCCTGCGAAAATATGTAAAATGTTTTCCTACAAGAACTCTGAGGGAATGTGTTATCAGACCTTGGGGTTTGTTGTTGGCATGAAACGTCAAATGAGAACTTTAATGTTTCCCTTATGCATTTCCTTTCGGTAAAGTATTGGCTCCGATCTCCTTCCCTTTGCTCCATGACGATTTTGAATTGATTTCTCGTAAGTCTTTATTTCTTAAGGAAGTTCATCCTTCATCTAGGTTGTGAGCTGAAAGTACTCTTGCCCAATTTCCCACCTGCATCTTCACTCTGGAGTTCTTGTATTACAAAAGTCATTCTATGTTAGTTTGTGGTCTAGTTTTTCAATTTTTTTCTTCTAAAGTGTCCAGTAGAAGATTCCCCCTGCCCAAAACCATGAAGTATTTTAAAGGAGGTCTTATTGGTTCACTTATGACTTATCTCAGACGTTTAAATCTTCAATTGATTTAAAAATTGCCTTTAAATTTTCTGAGACAGTTTTATGTAGTCCAGGCTGACATTGAACTAGTTGTGCACTGAAGGTGACCTTGAACTTGTGATCCTCTCGCCTCCAGGGTTCTGTGCTGCTAATCTGGTTTTAATTTTGTCATTCCAGACAGGAAAGGGGCTGTGGATCCAACATCATTTTCCCTAGCCCCCCCTTCCTCCTTGTCGCACTCTGTTTGTGGCTTTTAAGACTCTATAGAAGGACAAGAAAGACTCCATTTTAAAAGGGGGGATGGGGCCATCATTCAGTAATCTGCTCTGCCCATTCATCTCACTTTTCATAAGTTTCATTGACCCCCAGGGCGTTGATACGTGGGCTGAGCATTCACAATGTATGTGATGGCTCCAGACTCGGATGGCCATCTAACTACTTGACTGTCTCCATTGAAATGAGCCCCTCAAATGTCAGATGGCCAAGACTGCTCCCATTAAGCCTGCCCTTCCCCAAGGCAGAAGACAACACAGCCATGTGGAGCCTGTGACCAGTGGATGGAGCTGGAAGCAGTGACAGACCAGCTGTATGCCTTTCTTCCTACTTTCTCTGCATATGTCATCCTCATTATCTACTAGCTTGATTTCCAAACTCACACCTCAGACCCTCTACTTGTCTGCATCTCCTCTACCTCTCCTACAGTCTAGGATCCTTCGCCTGCATAATCCAGACCCTCCCTTGGGTCTCCCTGTGTCCAATCATGCTACTGAGAGATTTGGCAAAACTTGTATCATACATCTCAATCCATTCACCCCTTCCTCCCTCCCCACTTCTCTCTCTCTCTCTCTCTCTCTCTC
>LOEQ01001105.1:116442-144100 GCA_001685075.1 Bramus lutescens | reverse complement strand
CACACACACACACACACACACGTTCTTAGGAAAAACTCTTGAGAACTCTAATATAAATCTTATTTACAGATATAAAATAGGAAAATATCCACAGCCAGGAAGGCATCATGAGACTAACATTTGCAGTACCTGGAAGGGACAGACATTTGTTGGGCAGGAACGTCTAGGGGCTTCCCATAGAGGAAGCAGTGTTTGTATTGACATGGAGGTGACCAGATGCTCATCCCGTGTAACCAGAACATTATTTATGGGAATAAAACAATAGAAATAAGTCGTCACTGGTTTCTCTGAACACTGGTGTTTTGCTCTTAATTTAGATTCGCCCAAAGTAAGCCTGAGCTGAGACTTCCTCTGACAAGACTCAGAGTAGGAAGAAGTGGGAATGTCGGGAACAAGAAAGGAGTGCAGGTTGCATGGCCAGGATGCAGCCTCCATGGGAGTTACAATGGGGATCTGCAAAGCAAATTATCCTTTGGAAAAATAAGTTTGGCTTTCTGACTGCCCCACTTCCTCCTAGGACCTGGTTCCCATTCGTCAGAGGCCAGTTTTCTAGCTAAGTTAGCAGTCAAAACTCATAGCAGCTGGGTACCTTAGACTGGCAAAGAGATTCTGGCACAGTGCCAACAGCCCCTACGGCCCTGCCTCATTTACTTCTCCCAGGACTCCATGAGGCGGGTACCGTCCTTCCTGTTGGTAGAAACCTGACATCATTACATAAAGCCATCTGGCCTGTACCGGGCGCAGAGGAGCAGGGATGTGAGTCCAGGTCTGTGGGAGTTCAAGCCCTTCCCTGGTAGGTTCCCCTTCTTCCTGGAGCATGCAACCTGGACCTATGGATCCCAGCAGCTCTGGGACTGCTCTCAGCCAGGAGAGAACTGATCTTTATCAGGCTGACTCCTAAGGCTGCTGCTCAGAACATCCTAGAAGCTAGTGTTTGCTCAACACGGCTTCCTGCTCAGATCCAGGGCCTTTGAATCCTAAGGTGCCCAGTGAACCTGGGAGGTAAACATACAGACAAGAAATAAAATGTCTTTGGCCTTTGACACCTTCATTCTCTCTATGCTCACATGGGTCCGACAGCAACTGGAACAGGACAATTCCTGCAACTGATAAGACAACACCCACCCCGTGATAGAGGCATGTGTGTCTGCATGTGTGCATGCACGCGTACACGTGTGTGTGTGTGTTCAAATACAGACTCCAGGGAAAACAGAGAGTACCTGGCCACCTCTTGTCATTAAAAACCAGAAGTCAGTAGGATCCCACTGAGCCTTAGCATCCTAGAAGAGCCTGAGTTAATCCATCAGCAAGACCAGCATGAACTTCATATTCTCCGTTTCCCTCATCGTCATTTGCAAAAAGCCTCCAGTATCTTGAACAGTATCTTCTGTTCAAGAGCTAGCATCTACTTTTCACTGCTTGGATCTACACTTGCCCTGTGCCTAGCTTTAGCCATTGGATGGAGCCCGAATCAATGACAGACCGTGTCCATGCCTAGGCCTCAAGAGGTCTGGCAGCTTCTGGGCTTGCTCTTCTGGGTAACCTGTTCCCCACCTGCGAACAGCCTTGGTATAGCCATCTGGGGCATGATAGCTCCCAAGAAGCAGAAGCCAACATCCCTATCAACTAGCAAGAGGCTTTTCCGGATCTTACTGCTGTTTCCCAGCTATGCTCAGCCAAACTGCCAACCAATACAAGCCTGGACTGCTACACATGGAAGTCTTCATAACTGAAGTGCTTGTTTTCTCAACAAAATGGCATACTATGAGAAGCGTAGGCTGCCTCTGCAAAGTTGATGATAATAAATTTGGCTTATGTCACTGGCTGAGCTTAATCTTATAGAATTCTAGTTATTATTACTGTTGCTGCTATTATTATTAGATGGAGTGTTGCTAAACTAGGTATATGCACTCAGTAGCTAAGACTGGTCTCAAATTCACTATCTTCATGCCTCAGCCTCCCAAGTGCTGGGACTCCAGGTGTGCATCATTATATGCAGCTCCTAATGTCTTCTTTTAAGGTAGGCAGACCCTGTGGTGACAGCAAAAAGATCTAGAAAAATTCTTAAGAAGCCCACCTATCCTGTTCTCCTGTTAGGGAAGGTAGAATTCAAAAGACAGATAAAAAAGGCCACCTTCACACATCACACCAATGTTCCTGAAGTACTTTCTGAGTGACAGCCACAACCTCACAGAGTGCATGGCAGTTTTGCCATGGAGGTCGCAGTCTTGAATAGAAACAGATAAAAGCTAAGTAAGTCATCACACACATATGGTAGATGACCACAGACAGTAATGAAGGCAAAAATTAAAACCAACTGGTGTCATGACAGAAAATCCTGGTCCCAGTTTGGAACTGGAGGTCACAAACAGCTCTCTGATGAGGTGCTGGGTAGTTTTCGAAGTCAGAGCACAGCTTGGTACGAAGTTCAGTGTGGACTTGGGGACTCAGAGGTCCAGAGTAAGTCCTGATCATCTGGGATGACCGTGTTTCTAAGCTGATTCTGGGCAACCAGGTATTGCATTGCGACATACCCAGGACTTGGAATTATCGCCCACCATTCCTGCAGGCTGGCACACGCAATAGCAACATAAAGACAGCTTTGCATTGGCGTCACAGTGTTCATGTGGGGCATGCCAGAGAAGGGGTGGGGTGTGGCACCCCGGTATCAGCCTCTCTGCAACTTGGACTACATTATATTCCTCATTAGCAGAGTTTTCCATGGGCCACAGGCTCACATCTTCTTTATAGCCCCCTGGGACCTGTTACAGAATGAGGCACATTATGCCTGTGAATTAAGAGGATTTTGTTTCCTCCAGCCAGAAAATATGAACCAATCATGATGGCTGAGGAGCCAGCCAACTTCAGTTGCCAGGACAGAGGTAGAAGCCAAGAGCAGGGCCAGGTTTGTCCTCCAGCTCCCCAAGGTTCCCAGTAGCTGGGAAACCTCTTGACCCCATCTGGCATCTTTAGCTGTTGCTATCCTGCAGGCTCTCCTGCCTTAGGGTGCCATTCTCCATATTGTGACAGACATCAGCAAGGATCCCCTCCCTGGTCACAGTCTGTAGTGAGGATGCTCATAGGTGAGAAATATCAACTTTCTATTCTCTGTGGAAAATCTGATCCCATCTATGGCCCCAGAGACCAGGATCACCAGAGAGGACCTTCCAGGAAGCCCTTTGCCCTCTGCCCTTTACGCCATGCCCATCAGCCTCCTCAGTGGTCTCAGACAACTGATTCTGTGTGATGGATAGAATCTGTTCTCCTGTGTGTAGACACATACTCCAGATGTTATGCAGGAGGGAGGCGGTAGCAGAGAACATGGGACACCTCAAATCACTGTTGTGAAATCTGCCCCTCACACAGGAAATGTGGGCAAGACACTTGGAGTGTTAAGGTCTCAGCGATGCCTACTGTAAGCCAATGGTATTCAGGGACTTCATTCACAGCCGGCACCGCAGTCCTGCTTTGACAGTCCCTCATAAGGACTCAACTGAGAGAATAGCTTTAGGCCATGTCCTACAACTCTGGCAACTGCAGCCCTCCTACCTTGATGCCAGCAGCATCTTGGCTCCACCAGCCCAAGGCTCAGACCCCCTCGGGGAGGAGGGGCACTCACCTGGCTGGTTGGCAGGAGCTCTGGATTTCCGTCACTCATCCCCACGTAGGCACTGTCACCATCAAACTAGAACAAAGACAGAAGTGGCTCTCATTAAAAATGCTCCTGGAGGGAAACAGGACTTGTGTCCCAAGGAGGTCAGGGGATGGTGCTGAGAGAAAGGGGATGTGAGGGTTGCAGAAGCAGGCACTGGAGCCCAGGATGCCAGCGGCCCCTGTTCTGTGGCCCTTGGAAGCTCATAACAACAAGAAAACAGACTAGAGGATGTCCCCCAGTTCCTGTGTAATAGCCATCAATTATTAAACTCTGGTTAAAAGACAGTTAGCAGAAAGAAAAAGGCCTGTCTGACAAAACCCAATGTGGTGAATGAATGACTCTACCTGGCTCTGAGCAGCATGCTTTTTCTGGAAGATTTCAATAGTCCAAAGAGGAGAGCATTCTTTCCTCCCTGAACACCAAGGAAACACAAAGAGCGGGCTAGTCGCTCAGTGGGGAAGAGACCACACAAGTGACATTTACTTGCTTCGCCAGGTTTCTTCCCAATCACGCTGCAAGGTCCCTCTAGGCAGAGACCAAGGCTTTTCTAGATCCTTCCATGCTGTCAACATTAGCCCAGGGCCCTAGACACAGCAGACACTGGAAAAGTGTGTTGGAGGCTTGGGAGAGGGAAGAGTTACCCAGAGTGAGCAGTCGACTATGGCCTTGGGTAGGAAGCCCTCCTGAAGTTTGACAAGGGGTTTGGGGACAGATAGGGGGGCAGGGCAGTGGACTCCTGTGAGGTCACCAGAGTCTCACAAATAGGCTCACCCATTCATTCATGCATCCGTCAATTCAAGCAATGTGGAGGAAAGAGCTGTCACAGGCTAGAGTAAAGCTTGCTCTGGCTTAGAGGAAGGACTTTGTTGGTGGACTCTTCCTGTAGAGCTTTGGTCTGCCTCAATTTGGGGGAGTCTTGGGCACCTCACACAGTGTCCTGAAGTATGCTAGGCTGAGTAGCTGTGCAGAAGGGCAAAAGGCAGAAGGAGAGCAGCTTCTCCCCACCTCTGTCAAAGCCATGCCCGGCAGAGAACTTGGATTCAGGAAGTGAGGTAAGGGCTCAGGAGCTTCCCCTTTCTTGGCCTCCAGGAACAAAGGCCTCAGGTTTCTCCCTTGCTCCCCTCCTCATGGAGGACTCTTTTTGGTAAAAGGATGAGAAAACCAAGGAAAAAGTCACAGGCTACCCCTTCCCTCAGACAGAGCAGGGCCTCCTTCCTGCATGTGTATTCAGACCCGAAGGCAAACACATCTCCCCCACTTCCCAGGACAAGCTGAGGGGAACAGAGAGTGTGGACGCCCATGTTCCTCAGACCCAGGCTCGTGTGGACCCACGTCATACCCAGCTCAGCCACACAGGTTTCATATCCATACACAACACAACCGATGTGCTCAGAGCACAAGCACAGGATACATTGTCAGACTGTGGGAAATGGGCACACACTCCCAGCACACAGTCAGGCAAGGAGGGGCCGACGGCAGAAACACACCGCACACCTGCAGCTGTTTGTGGAACTCACATCAGTGCGAAGGCGACATGCATTTCTTGTTCCGAGACACATTAAATGGTGGCACGGGGGCGAGATTCTGTGTACATCTCACAGTTTATCGATCACTCCACCGAAAGTCATTTTTCACACGACACAACCCTCTGCGTGCTTTAAAATGTGCAGAAGAAACATGGGACAACAGCCTAAGAATTACTCTGAAACGTCAGGACATCCTCTTACCATTGCCTGGAATAGATTAATTTTCCCCATTTCATATTCTAATTATAATTCCTTTCCTCACTGCCATCTTCAGTGCTCATTACAGCTGGAAGATTGTTCTGCAAAAGCCAGGCCTTCATCTTCTCTCCCCAAGAGTTTTGTCATGGAAATGAGTTTTGGAATCTGAAAGAACCCACATTTTTTTGCAAATATTGAATGTGTGGGCATAACCCTTTCATGTCAGCCACCAGGGATAGACTCACAGAGGCTTCTAAAGGGTCTGTCTCTCTCCACACTGTGTGGTCGCCTCAGGGATAGAAGCTCTTAGGCCTCTATTCCAACAGCCACTCCCAACATAAGTTCATCATGTTCACCCAAAGGATTGTTTTTATCTTAAAAGATATCTAACAAATAAGCAGCCAAAGTGAAAAACAAGGAGCCCTGATCTGCTAGAAACAGAGCCGAGCTCCACATGTCCCACCTTAGGCAACTTCTTTATATAGAAGCCTTGGTTTCCCCATCCTTCTGACCCACAGTCTCTGATTCATGATAGATTAAAAAAGAATCTATCTCTCACAGATACATGTTATGAGATGGAGACATGTGGTAAATGGGAAAGATGAAAGAAGGAAGAAAATAATGGACAGATTGATGCAGGTACAAATGAATGAGGGATGGATGAGGGATACGCAGGTGGATCAGTAGATGCAGGGCTGATAAATGATGGATGGATTGAGGCAGG
The DNA here is from genome assembly GCA_001685075.1 of Bramus lutescens. Lineage (NCBI taxonomy): Eukaryota > Metazoa > Chordata > Mammalia > Rodentia > Cricetidae > Bramus > Bramus lutescens. Next base: position 137,997 of record LOEQ01001105.1, on the reverse strand, counting down.
GACTGATGGAGAGTGGATTAACAGATGGATGAATGGATGGATTGATGGCTAGATAGAAAAGGGGTAAATGAATGAATGATGTATGCATGTATATATGGATGGGTGGATGAATTGTGAATGCATAGATAAAGGAAGAAACCAAAGAATGATGGGCAGATGGATGGATGGATTAATATATAGATAGATGGATTGGTTGATTGATCAATTAATACAAGGACCAATGAATGAATGAAGGACAGGGGAATAGATGGCTGATGGATGGATAGGTGGGTAGATGAATTATGGGTAGAAAAGTGGTAGGATGGAGGATACATGGATGACAGATGACACAAAGTATAAATTCTCACTGTCTAATGGAAATATAGTACAAGGTATAGATGTGAGCCACATGTGTAATTTACATTTTTCTAGTAGTCGCCATGTAAGAACAGGGGAAACTCATTTTCATAATGTATTCTATTTATCCTAGTATATTTATAATGTGATTTCAACATTCAATTAACATTAACCTCTTAATTGTTGGTTAGATGGCTTATTAGTGAGGTGAAGGAATGAAAGGATGTCTGTTCATTCATTGATCCTTGTGTAATGAATGGATGGGTAGATGGGGTTGGGATTTATAGATGGGATGGTTGAGTCAAGAGGGAGTGGTGGACCTCCACTCCGGCCCCGGGGGCTCTAGGTGGCTGGGAGATACCCAAACATGCACCCAGCAAGCACCACTATGATGAACAAATACGTGATGGAGGGATGGGAAAGATACCGTTTACATGGCAGAGAGATGGGAGAGAAAGAGAAGCAGAGTGGTTCGTGTGCCATGGAGAGAGGTGAAACTGGAGACACGTGAGAAACAGGCCGAGAGAGGAGCCTGCACAGCCCCCTGCACAGCCCCCATGGTAATATCCAGGCCTGGGCTACTGCAAAGGGTCTGGGTCTGTGGTCCTACCATAGCCAGAGTCTGTGTTGATGTCTGTGACCCGTGTTACCACCAAAGGCCAGGCAGATGTCTGTGGTCTGGGCTGCCATGTGAAGGTATACTGATGTTCTGCCTCAAGCTGAGCTGGCCCCACCCTCACTGGCTACAGCAGAGCTGACCCCACCCTCACTGGCTGCAGGAGAGCTGACCACACCCCTCTCTGGCCTGAGCACTCTGGAAAGCTGGTCCCACCCCTCGCTGACCTGCAGCATCAGCAGTGACATGGGCACAGGAGAGCTGGCCCGCTCTGTGGTGTGGGTATGGGAGAGCTGGCCTCACCTCTCTGGGGTGGGAAGGCCCAGCAGAGCCAAGATCCAGGGCCTTGAGTTGGCCCACCCTAACATCTACCCCATCTGTGAGCTGCTAGAGAAAGAAGGGGCTGGTCCTGCAGAACCACGGCCTCAGGATCTCCATGACTCTGGGCAACAGCGGGACATCCAAGAGGACTTTTGGTGAGGGTCTGGTGTCAATGGTGTAACAGAAGCCAGAGGCCTTAAACCAGGCCAGTGACTCATTGCAATGAACATTCACAGGTAAAGCTGCTTGGATGGAAGGGTCCGCTGCCTGACACCCCACGGTTTCCAAAGCCACTGTGATGGAGACGAGGGAAAGACAGAGGAGCGTGTGGTACATGCACTGTGGAACTGGACACGCAATGGCTGAGACTCCTATGAGAGAAGGCTGAGGTTGATAGAGGAGCAGGTCACTGCCCAGAGGGGCTACCCAGACCTTTTCAATTTCTTTCTGAGAAAACAATTGGAATGGCAGAGAAGACAGACAAATGGGTGGTGGGGGTGGGAGTCTAGGAAGCATGGAGAGGTGGGTGGGTGCCTGGGAGAAACAGGCTAAACTGCATGAGTGAATTAGCAGAGGGCTGGTGAATCCGATGTGTCCTCCCCATTGTGTACTTTCCCTGAACAGGAAGACTGTGTGCTCACAGCTGCAGTACGCCACCACCCCTCAGGAACTCATCTTTAGCTAAGTCACCCCAAATTTCAATCGGCAGTTTCTCCCTGGCCAGTTTCCCATTTGGTCCATGGTTACTTCCAAGAAGACACCTCCACCACTGACATCATGGGCACGGACTGACTCTTTCCCCAGCACTCGCTAATCATAACAGATGTTACCGCACCCAGGCCTAGCTCAAGGTTCCTGGGCGACTCTGAACTTCTACCTACACACGCTCCCACAGTCTGATCACCCACGAGAGCTTTCTGCTCCGCTCCTCCACTGACCTGGCATCATTAGTCAGTCGCTTCATTTCTCAGACAAGCCCTGCTTGGTCTCTATAAAAGTCTTGAGTCTTGTAACACACTGTCGTAGATGTTGTTGTCCTAGATGCTACTGGCCTGGATGCTGTGAGGGCCTATGCTGTCTGACTCCTTGCATTCACCTCACCGTAAGCCCACAAGACTCTTCTCCACGTCTCTGTTCCCTGAACTCCAACTCTTTCTGAGTTCTGTTTCTTTGAAGGAGATCTGTCTACGCACTCCACCCCAGGGTCTAGTATTAAAACTCCACACTTCTGAGTCCAGCCCGAAAGCCCCCGTCCCAGGAAGATCAGCTTTGGGCTGTGAAAGCTTTGGTGACAGTAAGGATGTTGGAATCTGGGTGCTGCTACCTGTGTGCCGGCTGGGTGGTCTTGGACTCCATCCCTCTTGCTCTCATTTCCCTTACCTGTAAAACAGCCATGAGGGGCTGGGGAGGTCCACACGAGTGTAAAGATCAGGGGTCAGATCCGCAGAGCCAAGGTAAACACCATCCATGCTGAGATGGCAAGGGGGCCCACCTGTAACTCCAGTGTTTGGAAGGTGCAGCCAGGGTGCTTCCAGAGAAAGCTGACTAGTGAGATGGGCCAAATCACTGAGCGCTGGGTTCAAGAGACCTGGACTCAAATAATAAAACGGAGAGCAATGGAGGAAGACTCCATATGCACACATACACATGTGCCTGTGAACGTACACAAACATATGTGCCCACATGAATTTGAGCATGTATGCACACATGCACACACTTTACAAAAAGCTATTATTCCTACTTCATGACAATTATGATATCTATTATCAGATATCCGATAGCAATCGGATACCAATGGCAGATGATGTCTGCAATACAGTAACACAGTGTTTAAAATGTTAATTATGTCTAACAGTTGCTTAATGACTTATCTAAGTTTGTAATTATATGTTCACTCATATTCCTTTATCAGTCCCAATCCTCTCATCTCACTGATGACCTGTGTCCTATGTCACTGAAAAGCTGAGGCCATCAGGCACATCCCTGACTCTCCCAACCTGCCCGGCTTGCTTACATCTCACCCGTTCTGGTTTCCTTTCCTTCCACCCAGAGAAGCTCAGCACTTCTGTCCAGTTCACGGTTGGTTCCTTCTCTTTGACCCTGCACTCCTGTGACTGTTCTCCCCCCACTCTTGGTCCTGGTCTAAGACCGGACTTCAGTGCTTGCCTGCCGTGTTCAAACAGCGCACTAGATACCAGGTAGGTCCTGGTGATCAGACATGACCTCGACTTAAGGCACCAGTCCAGTGGATAAGCAATGGCTTGTCACCTCCTGCCTTTCCCGGGCTTTGCAGATGACAGACCAGCTGGTTTCAGCCCAACCAGATGCCCACAAACCAATTGACAGTCCATCCTGACCTGCCAGGGACAGCTTTGGATTGACCGGCCTCTGAGCGCCAAACGGCCAATAACAGTCCTACTTCAGCAGCCTCAGGGACACAACTGGGTCACGGTGCCAGCCCAAACACGTCCTCTTCCTGACTATTTAGTCTAGGCTTCCATGCTTCCCCAAACCATACAAATACCAGCCTCAGCTTGACTTGTAGCTCCAAAATCAAGGCAGTGAGCGTAACGTCTCATTGCACACTTAAGCAATGGTGTATTCATAGACGCCTGTGACAGGACTGGGTTAGCAGAGGAAGAAAAGCAGGAAGGAGGGCTCTTTAGTAGAGGTGCTGAGGCAGGGGTCATGTGCAGGAACTGAGAAGACAAAGAGAAGGAACACGACATCCTGGTTGTTGTGAGCGTGTGCCAGTGACCATGTTCCCAGACCCATAGCTATGCCTGGGTATCTCATTCGAATCCCCTAGAAATTTCAAGGTTGCCCCACTGTAAAGATGAACAAGGTAAGATTCAGGGTAGTTGGGAGCTTGCCTAGAGCCAACAAAGACTTTTAAACCTGGCCTTGATCCTGGGTACCAAAGCAGCAACTGTGAAGAAACGGCTGATCCTCTCCTCTGCACAGAGACATGGGTCAAAGATGAAGGATGCACAGCTCTCTGCTCAACCAGTTGTGAGGCACCAGGCAATGTGCCTGCGGTGATCTGAAAAGAAATGATCAAAGCGGCTTGCTGCTCCTGCCAGGCCTGATGCAGCCTGTGACAGCGCTCGGTCTGCACAGACGGGGTTGAGCTCAAGAGACAGTGACAGAGTGTGGCAGCTGCGATCTGGGCTCTGCTGAGACCGTGGAGAGCCCGGTTTCACACGGGGAAAAAGGCCTTTGCAGATGGAAGAGAATTGGCCTAACTAAGGGAACCCTCAGACTTGAGCAAACCCAGGCCCACCACCACACGGAGAAGTGCAATTACAGTTCATCCAGACACAGCTGCCAGACTGTCAGGGTTCAAATGCTGGGCAGGCTACATTCTCTACCCACTTGTCATGTTTGCTTTTAGCCAGTGACTCAGTCTTGCCTTCCTTGTCTGAAAAATGGGTATGACCACCACCGAGATTAAACAAGTCAAATCACAAGGAGTGCTTGAAGCCTTGTCTTACAGGTCAGAGAAAGCTATCAGCCACCTCTAGCTAAACAGCTTGGTTGAATTCTGTAGAGGGGCCTTCTATCCAGTTCTGAGGTCTTAAGTATGTCTGCCTATAGCATACAATCTGACATAAAACATGTAAGAAAGTCTGGCTGTGAGGTAATTTTTTCCTACATGATAACTTATTTTGCTTCTTAAATACAATCATTGATTTCTTTCCAATGAAGTCTGCCTCCTGATTGATGCCCCTGCTCAGCTATGCACAATCCTGGGTGTTCGTTCTTATGGTACCCACCCTGGAAATCCAACACTCTGACTGAGGCCCAGAGAGGTTAGGGGTTTCACTTACAATCACACAGCCTTGATATTCAGGCTGAGGCATATGTCTAGGCTGTGCAGAACCCCAAAAGCTCACTTTCTTCAGTGGTGTAGCAACTGGTAAGTTCCCACATTCCTGTAAGTGACCCTGATTAAACTGATCAGCCTACCAGAAGGGGGGGAAAGGAACGGAAGTAGAGAAGAAAGAGGACGGGGGTTGCAAGTACGAAAAGAGGATATAAAAGAGTAATGGGGAGCGAACACTGTCAAATACGTATGAAAATGTCATGTTAGAACTCATTAGGTATCACTAATTTATACTAATTTAAAAATTCAAAAGTAAAAGTCACACTGGTTTCCCACCTCAATTTTATGCAAGCTGTGTTACCAAATCAGGTGACCTCATCACCCTCCGCTTCGAGTTTTCTTGATTTACGAGGAGAGGCAAAGTCTTGGCCATAGCCTGGGAACAAGAGTCTGGGAATGGCCTCAAAGGAAAGCCCACAGCCCCGGGCCACTGGGGGACCCTTCTTCCCACTGCCCACAGAAGTTGGTAGCATTTGTTTTGCCAATAAAACCATCAAGAGATAGAATGATGGCAATGGTACCATGGCTGCCAGGTGCCAGGCTCCTTGGAAGGTGGACGGCATCTCCACCTCACAGATGGGGACACCTAGCCCTCCCACCAGCCTCCTAGAAATGTGCTTTGTCAACACCGAAGTGTTTGAGTACCAAACGCACACCGGATCTCAAAGGCACCAGGAGAGAAAGAATGTCCAATACTTCGTCAATATTGTCATATTGATTACAAATAGAAATGATCCTTTAGCTGGTCTGGGTCAACCAGAAGACACAATAAGTTAATTTTGCCTATCTCTTTTTTCTTCCTTTGTATGTGGCTACAAGGATATTCAAAATCATATTATGTGGTTTGTCTTACGTTTGATTTGTTTCTGTTTTCCCAGCATTGGCGGGCAGAACCCAGGGTTTCCCACATACTGCCCAGATGCTTTACTACTAAGTTACAACCCAGCCCCATTTGCACTTTTTTCTACTTGACCGTGCCCATCCACCATCTGCCCCAGACCCAGAGCTCTGAACAGACTCAGTATCAGCAGGAACCGAATCCAACTCTCTGTCAATATGGGGAAACAGAGGCTCACCGAGAGAGAGTTGCAGAAGGTAAGAGGCTGACAGAATCACTCATTCATTCAACAAACGTCAACTGAAGACTTACGATGTGCTCTGAGTTCTAGGATATAGCAGAAAACAGAGTCAAGGACCGTGCTGCAATCCAGGGCTCTGTCTTGCTGCCATTTTACAGGATGGGGTGAGTTTGCCTGCGGGGTCTGGCCTGCCCAGGTCATCCTGGGGCCAGAGCTGGAGGCTGAACAGAGGTTTCTTTCTCCCACAGTTGGCTCGGTTACAGATCTCTCAGCCTGAAGGTGAGTGCTCCAGATCTAACCCGGAGAAGTCCCCTCCGTCAATACCACTGGTGGGTCCGAGCACAGCACCTTCTTCAGCTGCAGCTGCCGAATGGGCATAGCATGGTGGCCTGGTGCTGCCTCTGGTAACTCGCATATCGAGTACATTACCACAGATTTATGGCAAAAATTATCTTCTCTCTCAGCTCCATTTAAAGCCATTTGGAGCTCGCTCCCATCCCCGATTATAAATCTAATTGCACATTCCAAACAGACAAGCGCTCATTAAGCTTTAATTATGCACATGTTGTTTTCAACAAACATTTTCATTTGGCCGCTGTGAGGGGGAATGGTGCCAAGGGGGCTGCAGGCTTGGCTGCGGCTGCAGGGGGCCAGGGTTGGGAAGTAGGTCAGGGTGTGGTCAGATGCGGTTGCCCAAGGGGCAGGGCTGGAAACCCATCAGATTGGGCTTAGGAGCCTGGTGACCTTCCATCTGGCTCCTCCGTGGGAGTCCTAACATATGTGTGCTCAGCTGCTCCCAGCTGGATCTGTATGTCTTCCTGGTATAGCCTAAGCAATGCCAGTGAGCCTATCTGAGGATGGGGAGAAGGGAAGCTAGGGACCCCCAACCCCCACAGTATAGCTGGTACCCTTGATCTTCATCCCCGCCACTTCACTCCAGACCCCCATTATCACTGCTTTCAGCCAAATCACCTTCCACTGAGGAAGGCTCCAAGTTTTTGTTGTTTCTTGGTTTCTAGACAGGCTCTTGTGATGTAGCCCATGCTGGCCTTGAACTCACAGCAATCCTTCTGCCTCAACATTCCAGGTGCTGGGATTTTAGGCATTCACCGCCCACTAAATGTCCATTAAGAGGTAACATCCTCAAAGCACTCGACCATCTGCCCTGCCAGCCCAACCATTCAGCCTGGGCTCACACTACAAACCAACATGTCCATGGCTCTCTTCTGCCATAGGGCAGCTCAGGCTCCTGCCAACACCCAGCTGGCTGCATCCTGGGATTGTATTTCTGCAGCAACTCTCTTCCCATCTCTTTCCACACAGTTGGTCCCTAGGCAATTTCTCTACTACCCCATCCAGAAGTCATGCCTAAGCCAGATTGACTGCCTCACCCCCAACTTCCCACTTACTGGGGAGATTTATAAGGTAAGGTATCCAGTGACTTCCTCCAAGGTAGAAAGGGACTCGGTAGCTCACTGAGTGACTATAGACAAGTCTTCTATTCTCTCGGTATCTTTATATGTGTCTGGAAAGACTAAACAAATCCAATAGTCAAGTTCCTTCTTCCCATCTGGAGTGCTGAGGAATTGAGGAGACCTGTCCTGGCAGGACCGCCATCAGGCAGAGGTGTCTAAGCAGTACACACTCAGACCCTGGACCCCAAAAGCCCCTCCAAGATGTTTATGTCACTTAAAAGTGAGTGATATAAGCATGGATTTTCAACTAGAAGCCAGAGTTCCCTCAGCATCTAGGTGGCTCCCTGGAAACAGACTCTGAGGGTGAAAGCTATAGGCGGAAGCTCACTGGGGAGTGCAGCAGGGAAGCCAGGAAGGAGGAGCCGCAGTGGGGCATATGCAGCCTGTCCCAAGGGAACTCTGGAGCCAAGACGGTCCTCAGGAGATGTCCTAGATCAGAGAGCCAAATGCTGTGTTCACAAATAGGCCAGCCATCAGCTCTAGGCTTCCTCCTTCACCTGAAACCATCGCCAGGGTGATGCTGGTACCAGGAGATGAGTGTCTGAGTCCTATAGAACTGGCTGGATCCTACGCCCACGTTAAGTAACTTGCATAACAATACCATAGAGCCTGCTGCATTGACGTGCCCACATTAACTCATTGGATCCTCTGAAACCCATAAGTTACTATGAGGATCCAGGCTGCCATTCTACAGGAAAGGGATGAAGGTCCAATGAGGTGAAGCAGCTTGATCAAGACCACACAGCTAAGAAGTGGGAGATACATGGTTTGAACTCAGAGACCATGCTCTCATGACCAGGGTAAGCCCTTCTGAGCTCTTGCTCTGTCCTTCCCTGGAGACCGGCTGTGGTTAGCAGCTTAGAGCCCCAGGCTGCCAAGAACTGCCAATATTTGTGCCTGACAATGATCTATCTTTTGTGCGGTTGGGAACCAGTCCCAGAACAGATTCTTGCCAGAGACAATTAACTAAAAGCCGCAAGAGCCCTGTTGTAGGGTGGGACACTGTGGTGATGGGGGATGGNTGGGACTGAGACAATGAGCGGCAGATGATCTGGAAGATATTTTCTGCCCAGTGCTGCAAAACAAGCCCCTCAATCATTCCACAAAGAGCTGGCATTGTTGGATGGGAAATATGTCAATGACAGTGCTCAGTGTTGGATCACAGGGTGGTTTTAAAAAGAGAGAGAGTTCTTTGAAATTGTAATTCGACCTAGAAAGGCTTTTCTAGGTCACCTGAACCTGCCACTTGTGTCTAACCCCAAAGTCAACAAAGACAAAATGCCAGGATCACTTCCCTCTATCCAGCACCAACAGAGGAGAGCGTGTTTGTAAACACCATTGGTAGATATTTAAAGCGCTGTGTTACAATCTATCTTTGTACTGCCTGCGTGTGGAAAGGGTACCGGCTGCATCTCCAAAAGTCTGTAGACTTGGGTTCAAGTCCAGGCTCTGCACTTGACTGCTGTGTAGCTATGAGCAAGGATTTTGGCTCTCTCAACCTCGGATTCCTCTTCTGTAAAACAGGGATGGAAGCAGGTGTGCATACAGCTGCAAATAGCATTGGAAAGTCTGAGGCAGGAGGATCCTGAGTTCAAGGGCAGCCAACGCTACACAGTGAGGCACAGTCACAAACGAACCAATGGAAACAAAACAGGGCCATGTACCTGGCAGTGAGCAGCGTTACACAATGCCCTAGAGAGGCTAGCTTCCTCCTTTCATGTGGGCAACTTTCCAGGCCGAGGGCCACCCCTGGGTTCTTGCCCATTGAACCCTTATGCTCCAGATCTCGGCTCTCTCCCGGAGCCCAAGGAAGCAGTGGGGGTGGGGCTGTCTTAACAGGCTTTTCCCCCTCAGAAAGCAGAGATATAAACTACCGTCTACAGCGCAGCCATACCTAGGAGTTACTCTAAGCTCTCTTCTCAACTGTGCTGCCCAGCTCAGGAGAAATCATGAGGTGCCCAGGCCGGTCACACTTCAAACTTTCCTGCATTCTGCTAGGGAAACCAGGGGCAAGGCTGGTGGATGGCCCCTCAGTTCCTGGCAGTATCATATTAGGAGTTACCAACATCACACTGTTGGATCCCCTGAGTCTGTGTGCACCTCCAGAACATTCTAGATACTGCCCTGTTCCTATCAGAGCTCAAAGGCCTTTCCCAAGCCTTGACTTTGTGATATTGTAAGCCTGGTGTGGCTCGAAGGCGGCACCTGAAATACAGCCAGATCTCCAGGGAAGCTCGGGGCTCCCAGGACATCCTGACCTTCAGAAGCAAGAAGCACTATGAAGGGGACAGGCTACACAAATGCAAGTGACAGATACCTGTCACATAGTGAGTCATAGGTAGACCACTTGGGGTGGGGTGAGAAAGTTGGTGTGCGTGTGTGTGTGCGTGTGTGTATGTGTGTGTGCATGTGTGTGTGCGTGTGTATGTGTGCGCGCGTGTGTGTGCGCGTGCATGTGTGTATGTGTGCGTGTGTGCGCGTGTATATGTGTGTGCATGTGTGTGCGTGTGTGCGTGTGTGTGCGCGTGTGTGTGTGTGCGTGTGTATGTGTGTGCATGTATATGTGTGTGCGTGTGTGTGTGCGTGCGTGTGTGTGCGTGTGTGTGTGCACGCGCACACTAAGGGATGATGACTGTGTCCCAGTCACTGAGGTTGTTTCCAGTGCAGAATGGGAGAGATGGGACCAACAAGCACCAAAGAGAAACATGAGGAAAGCTTGTAGCACTGTTCACAGAGCAGGGACAGGGAGCTTGCTTTGGTGAGAGGGTGAGACACTGCAGAGCAGCTGGCAAAGCAAGGTGGCAGTGAAAGAAAATGAGAACGTGCGTGAATCCAATGCCATTTTCTGACCTCTGCAGGCGCCAGCACGCGTGTGATGTGCATATGTTCATATAGGTGTTATATACATAAATAAATAAATCTTTAAAAATTAAAAATTGAACACGTGTGTGTGTGCACATATGTGTGTGCATGCATGCATGCTGGGGGTGGATGTTAATGATGGGTCTCTTCCTTAATAGCTTTCTACCTTAACTTTTGAGACAGGGCCTTTCACTGAAGCCATGGCTCAGTGAGGTAGCCAGCAAGCCCCAGGGACCCATGTCTCAGGCTCCTCAGTGCTGGGTTACAGATGTGTACCAACACATCTCATTTTTTCAAACAAGGGTGCTAGTAATCTGAACTCAGGTCCTCACGATTACAGGGCAAGAACTTATGCACTGTGTTAACTGAACCATCTCCTCAGACCCAAAATAAGGACTTGACAGCAACAAAACAGAGGAGCAAACTTAGAAAGTTAGCCCAATGAGATGAGGAAATAGCAGCCCTCTTTGCTAGAATCCATGACACAGACTTCGCACAACAATACCATTTGACCCCGTGACAGCCTTGGGGGGGGAGGGGAGATGGGAACATGACAGTCTACAGAGGAGAAAACAAGTGGAATGCCGTCTGCAGGCTGTGGGGTCACACAACGGGACTGTGGCAAAGCCAACACATAATTCCGCCAAAAGTCACGCTCATAACTCCTTTATTTAGTCTTTCCTTTTGGAAGCAAAGAGATAAAGACCAATCATTTAATAAACACAAGACATCGGGCTCGTCCAGTTTGGGAACGTTGAAGTAGATAACCACAGCAAGCCACCAACCTCAAGCACGGCAGAAGGGGTAAGAGTTAAGTACACAAAGCCACATTGGAGGGGAACAATCAGAGGAGAGAACACTGTGTTTATCAGATCCGCAGAGGCGCGGCAACTTTCTCAGCCCTTGAAGCAACCACGGAGGAAGAGATTGACATGTTCAAATTTACACGCATTAATATATTCTGTGGAAGGAAAAGCAATAAAACTAAAATGAAAAGGACATCAGACTAAGAAAATATCAGCACCGACGAGACAGTTAATATATACGATGTAGAAATGGCTCCGTCAACTTCGACAGAAAGCAAGATGCTGCAAGACAAAAAGACATGAGATTCAAACAGGAAAGTCGCCGAGAGGCAACATTCCAAGAAATAAATGCAAGGAGGAGCGTGTGCTTGTTTAAGTGGCAATGGAGAAATACACATGAACCAAGCCAGCAACTGTGGAACTAGCATATTTTACATCACACACAAACATCTTTAGGTGACAAGGGAGAGTACCCAAGACCCTTGCCTATATCTGAAGCCATTCCCTCCTCCCACTGCCTAACTGCTTCAAGGACACCCCAGTATCTATGAGGTACAGAGAAATCTTTGTCCTCCTGAAGCTTATGATCCAGTGATGGGGTCAGAAGCAGGAGTTCAAATCAGAGTGAGTGGCAGGCTTGCTGGAGCCTTGACAGGGTCCACGCTGGAAGCAGAATGAGCCAGGTGAGGGGGGTGAGGGTAAAAGATGAGAAGCGGGGTTTGGGGACGAGCCATCTCCAGGCCTGGGAGCTGGAAAGAGAAGGGCCCACTCGAGGATTGGGAGGGTGGAAGAGACTTGGGGACAGAAAAGCAGAAGGAAAGGAGCAACTGGGCTACAAGTAGGGAATGAACAGAGTGGGCCAGAATTTGAGCCATGGTTGAAAGAGCAGCTACAAATGATCCTGGGGGAGAGACGAGTCTGCCCACGAATGAGCAGAAGCAGCTGTGGTCTGAGGGTGGGGCCAGGAGAAGATTCTGTGTCTGGTGTGCACACAGAAGAAACCCTGGATACTACACCCGTAAGCAGGGGCTGGGGAGATGGCTCAGTTGCTCCATAAAGTGCTTGCAAGCATAGGGACCTGCGTCTGATCCCCAGGACCCACATAAAAAGCTGGGCACAGCAGCACATGCCTGTAATCCCAGTTCTGGGGAGATGAATACGGGTAGATCTCTGGAGCTCTCTGGCCAGCCTTGCCAAACTGGTGCCAGTTCTGTGAGAGACCCTGTCTCAAAAGAGAAGATGGGGAGCATTTGAAGAGGACACCTGAAGTCTGGACCACTGATTGACCACACATATACATGCACACACTCGTACACACACATGTGCGCGCACACACACACACACACACACACACACACACACACATACCACCACCACCNGCAGTAGCAAACCAAACAGCAGAACCATGCCTCTGAAGGAGAAGCACACACTGATGGCCAGAACAGGAAGTCTGCAGCCAGAATAAAAGCAGCACAGCCGCAGGATTTTGCAGAGCTGGTGCTGAGAGATTCAGGGGTGAATGAACCAGGGCAAAGGCCCCACTCAGGGAACAGAAAGGGGGTGACTCATGTTGGTGGCAACCCCTAATTTCCTTTCCTTGGTCACATACTTCCTTCTTATTTCTTTTTCTGACAATTCAAAAGAAAAGGATATTTTCCTTTTAAATTCACAGTAGTAAGGTTTTCATGTGGGGCTCTTCCTGCCCTGGGATTTTAACCTCTGCCCTGAACCAGCAGAACCCAACTTAGCCCCAGGGGACAGAGAAGATGTGGGCTACTGGGAAACTGAGAACAAAGCTTGAGGTTCCAGGCACTGCAGGGCTGGAGGGAGCAAGACTCAGGGCACCTTACCAGCCAGAACCCATGTTATTCCAGAACTCAGAATCTTCTTGGTTGGCTTCCAGAAGAGCAAGAGCAAGACAGTGACACATGGAGCCAAATGCATTTGCTTTCGCAAATCGGGGGGTGAATATTTACACAACCAGGGCGGTATTACATGTGCAGAGCCATGCTGCAACCAGGCCAGGTTTGAGGGCCAAAGGAGCCGGCCCTATATTTACAAAACGAGGTTTTATCACAGAGGCCTATTGCTCCCTCTGCCCATCAGAGGCTTCCGATAAAGAAGTTTTGAGCTGAACCAAGTACCATTGTATTTGCATTTGTCCCTCGCTGCTTCCAGCCCCTCCTTGCTAGGGGACCATCTGCCTGAATGTTCACTGTACAGCTGGGGACTGAGATTCAGAAAAACCTGCTCACAGTCTCTAAGTGACTAGCCTGGGCTCTGAACGTGATCTGGCTGCCAGCTTGCCCCATACCATCCTGTGTTCCCCCAAGAGGCTGAAGTGCCAGGCGGAGCAGGGGACACAGAACCCGGTGAGAGCACTGAGGTGGGAATGTGCTGTCAGAGCAGATGGAGCTGCCCAGACAAACCACTATAAACTGACTAGAGCAAAACCACATGGACTGGTGGGGGCTCCGACGTGGAGTGCTTGCCTAGCAGGTATAAGGCTGGGCTCTATCCCCAGAAAAACCACAAACGGACCAAAGTCAAACAAATTAGTGACGAAAACAACACACAAGTTATCTTCTCATAGCTCTGGAAGCCAGAAGTCCCAAGCTCATCTCTTCAGGTTTCAAACCATCAGGGAAGGCAGCTCCAGAGGGTCCAGGGGAAAATGCATTTCTTGCACCCCAGCTTCTGGTGGCCACCTGCATCCCTTGGCCTATGACTCCCTTCTTCACCTTCAAAGCATAAGGCTCACCACTTGTCTCCTGGCATCATCCCCCATCTCAGACTCACCTGCTGTGCATCTCTCTTAGGAGCTACCTAGTATGACTGTGGGCCACTAGGAAAGCCAGGACAATCCCCCCAACTTATGGTCTTTATCTTTATTATATCTGCAAAGCTTGTTTTGTGCCCTGAGGTGACAGGATTCAGAGATCAGGACATGGATGTATCAAGGGTATACAGTTTCAGCCAGCACTGGGTAAGTTCCCTCAGGCTGTGGGTTAACTGTGCCTCTGCCCGGAGACAGCCAGGCAGGATGTGCCCATCATGATAGATTTGACCATAGTGCTCAGGTGTCTTTCATTCCTCTCTTTTCAGCATCAGGATCCTGGGTCTAGGTTCCCCTTATGATGGTGCTGGCTTAGAGCAATGGGCTAGGAGCAGAAACAAATGGTCTCTTCTTATGGAAGTGCAGAAAGGCAAACATGGGAACTCCAGGCTGGCTCTGCAGGAGTCATAGGACTCTAGAGGGAGACAAAACAACCTTTACCCTGAGTGACTCCATGGGGCACATAGCCCGACACCTACTTCTCTGCTAATTGCCATGGAACATGTGGGAGGCACAAAAATATACCATACTACTCACTGAGATGAAGAAGGAGTGGGGGGGTAAAACAAAGTAATTGGGGGAGAATATAATATGAAAAAATAAATAAATTATCCTTGTGATAAATGACTGAGTTTTGGGGGCTATTTGTTACTGAGGCATAGCCCAGCCTAATACTCTCTGAGTGAACAGCCTCTTACTGACCTTCTACTAAAAGGGAAGGACTTCACAGAACTGATACATAATCCTGCAAATTACTCAATCAAGATCAGAAGAATCATTACTCACTGAACAGGCAAGGAAATTGAAATGCAGAGGCGATGGCCACACAACTGAGAAGTGGGAGAGCTGGGTCTAGCCAGAGGAGTGTGGTCCCAAAGCCAAACACATGAGCCAGGCACAGTGTCACTTCTGTGATCCCAGCACACAGAGAGCTGAGGCAGGAGAATGGAGAGTTTGAAGTCAATCTGGACTCCATAGCAAGATCCTCTCTCAAAAGCCAGTGAACAAAGTCAAACTCCTGACAACTCCAAGAATCAACTCTTGCAAGGTATAATATGGGATTCCAGAACCCTGTCTGGACCCAGACAACATCACTTCAGGATGAGCAAGGACTTGTGCTCAAAGCTAATAAAATCCTGATGCCAGAGCCCCCAAAGACAATGAGTCCATCCCTCAGTCCTAAAGCCCCTGAAAACATACCAAACCCAGCTTGGCCTCTTCTGGTGGCCCTGATGGTTCCTCATACCCACGTGTGCCCATGACTGAAAGAATATTTATTGAGTATCTGGTTGGTGCCAGACCCTGCCATGGGCATCTAGGGAGTAGCAATGAACAAAGGACCCTGGGGCTCACTGTCCTGAGCTGAAGAAGCCATCAATATTCAGAAATGACAAGTGGCTCACACAGCACATTGGAAGGCTGAACACACATGGAAGGGAGGCAGTGAGCAGGTGAGGAGAACATGTGAGCCAGCCAAAATTGACTTTTAGGATGAAGTTCAGAAAGAAGGACAGTGGTAGGGGGGAGGGAGGCAGCAAGATGGCGCAGCTTTGGAGCATCCATGCTGCATCCAGGCAGTCACGTGGAGTATGCAGGTGTAGTCGTGGCCAGCAAGGGGACACCAAGGTGGGCAGAGCAGGCCGGGAAAGGGAGCAGAGGCCGAAGATGATGGGAGGCAAAGCACGCCCACAGATGATATTACGATCACCCTCCCCAGAGAGGAAGCCAACAGCTGTCCACAGGCTTATCTGATGCTGTGGTTGAGGGAGCAGCAAGGGTAGGCGCAAGGGCCGCTTCACTAGCACATCTGAGCAACCTCATCCCCTGGAGGCAGCTGGCATCTGCTAGGCCTGTGGCTTCCTCTGTGGCTTCCGCATCACAGGGTGCCCTGGTGGCTGCTATTTTTGCCCCCGTTTAGAGTCAGTCCTGTGGCACATTCTTCTGTGTGGGGGCACTGAGGGCTAATGTGCCTGACCTCTCTTCAAGTTTTCTCCGCTTAGAGTGAATAGAAGAGGCCATTTAAATGTTGCAAGTTTCCTAGGGGAATAGTTACACCCGGCAAGGAAAAGGGATGTGTGACACATGCCATCTTGTTGTTCTCATGACACTGCATGCTCAGAGAGGTTAGGCCACACAGCCACATCAACCACAGACTGAGGATTCTGAAGGGGTCTGTCTATGGGGCCTGATTAGTACTACTGCAGGGCATTCTTCCCACATCACATATGCCTATGTGAGCTCGTCCCAAGTGGAAACGCCCAACAGGTAGGAAAATAAAGGTGCATAGTCCACGGGTGAGATCCTTGGGGGGACCACGACATGCACAGAGACAAGCAGAGGGGCCTTTGGCAAAGCCTTAATGTCCTGACCAGCTCTGCAAGTTAGTGGGAGATGGGGGTCTAACGGAAACCTATCATGGACACAGGAGCCTGAAGATTTAAGAAGTAGGAGACAGGGCAGCCTGACTGGGGAAGGAGCTTTAGGGACCCTCAGACAAGATCCTAGAGGAAGTGGAAACCCCCGAGTGTGGAAGTGGATGAGCCCCAGGCAGGCAGGAGAG
Source organism: Bramus lutescens (assembly GCA_001685075.1). Classification (NCBI taxonomy): domain Eukaryota; kingdom Metazoa; phylum Chordata; class Mammalia; order Rodentia; family Cricetidae; genus Bramus; species Bramus lutescens. The sequence goes on along the minus strand of LOEQ01001105.1, from coordinate 121,220 downwards.
GCTTCGAGATGGACGCAGTGGTGTGGAGAAGCAGCCCGCAGCTTCCAAGAGTCCACGGGAAGGACGGACACATTAAAGCAGTTCACTGAGCTGGCTGCGGGGAGGGCAGATTCTAATGGGAAAGTTAAGGACAGGAGGCTCCTGAAGTCACCCAGGTGGCAGGTGATGGAGCTTTGAAGGGACAGCCAGCATCATGGACAGATTAGCTACAACCAGGTGGAAAAGGGGTCAGACTGCATCCAGGTCTGTGCCTAAGTTTCCAGTGGGCAGTAAGGGTCACTAAGAGGGGTGAGATGAAGGGCATGGTGGGGGTGAATCAAGAGAGGGCTGCTCCCAGCCTCGTCTCCTCCGTGCTCACATCCTTCATGAGCAGCCTCAGAGCCGCAATAGCTCCTCAGATGTAGGGAAGTGACATGGATTTCCTAGCCAGCAAAATGCCTTTCCCCCTCTTAACTGCTGCTCTGGTGATGCCATTGGTGTGGTAGCCCCCCCTCGAAAATGACCCCCAAAGTCCTAGAGAGGCAGGAATCCACCACCTGTGACTGTTTTTCAGGCCCGTTGGGTCACAGAGGCAGCCACAGCTAGGTCTGAGCTGCCCCCTCCAATGGCACCCACCTCAGTACCTGATCTCAGTAATGATGGGTTGGCTCCTGAAGAAGGCAGCTGAGAAGGGCATGGAGGACCTTGTGGGCCTCAAACAGGAAGTTAATCTCCAGCATGAAGCCCACTCTAACAGTGCCCCTCAGACCAGTGACCGCCAGCATGGGAGAACAGGTGCCGTTGGTGGGACCAGTTGGAATTATTTCTCTGAGGAGCTTGCCAGGGAAGACACAATGGCTGGACTTCACACTCTGGCCACTTTCCTTCTTCATATGAACCTGTTGAGCGCCAGTCTGCGGTAGACACTGAGCCTCACCTAAAGCTCCCTGGGTCCCCTTCCCTAGGAAGGAGTGACGTCTTTATTCATGGAGCACAGCACTAGGCTTTGCGTATCTTGTCCCTTGTTATCCTCTTAATCTGTCGTTCTGTAGGATTAGAGAGGTAAAGTGACCTGTCTGAGGTCACACAGCGATCCCACGGAAAGGAGACCAGCTCCAAGCCTGTTTCCGTTCCTGGCAGGAAGTCTGCATGCACTGAACATTCTCACCTTCTAAGCCATTCTCTGTATCCAGCCCAGACTCCTAGCACACAGGTGACAAACAGCAGCTGGTGACTGTCTGTCCCGGAAGACTTAAATACCAGTTTACCTACAAGTCTTCAGGAAACTGTAAGAAGAATTCAGCTCAGGGTCAATCCTGGTTCCGGGGAGCAGCAAGTCCCATAGTGCCTTCCCTTCCCCATAGGGGAGGCCATGGGGGTGACAAGAGCAACTTCTCTCTGCCAGCCCCACCCAGAACACAGTGCCTCCCACTCTAGACACGCAGGGAGGCTTTCTGGACACACACGCTTGCACCAGAGCACGTTGCCCCACCAAGTGTCCGGCCTCCTCCCCAGCTGAGCTGTTCTAGGCCATCCATCCCTTCAGCATGGATGGGAGGTCCTTCTAGCTGCTAGACCAAGTATGAGCGATGTGTGTATGACTATGTGCACACACACATATGTGCACACACCATCACAGAGAAGGTGCCAGTGTCCACTTTTCAAGTGTGGACACTGAGTCTCAGGTAGCTTGAGGAGCCCATGTTATGCCGCAGATACTCAGGGTGAAGTTAGGATTTGAATGTGGTCACTAACCCAGGCCATATTGCTTGACTGGCACCCATAGCTATTCCTGCCCTGGTCAGCAGACTGTGAGACCTTCCCTGGGCAATTCTTTGTGACTCTATGGGGACCAGGAAGGATGCTCTCAGGAGGCATGGGGGATACCGGTTCCTGGTCTCTCTATGCTCCCCTGATGTTCCACATGAGGAAACATGGGCCTGAGCTGTCAGCTTCCATTTCTGGGATGCACACGCATGAAACCAGATCCCCAATAATGGCTGTGGGAAATGAGAGTGCCAGAAGGATCAGGCCTTTTGCTCTAGGTATAGCACTGTTAATAGCAATGAATTGTGGCTCTCCCCACCCCCACCCNCCCCACCCCCGCTTCCCCCCCAACTCAGCCTCCTCCCTAAGGGCTGCTGGGAAATGCCACTGACAGGATCCTCTTTCACCTGCTACATTGTGTGTCTGCGCCTACACTCCTTCCCTTGTCACTGCTTCTGTCTCCAAAAGGGTGGCCATGGAGAGCCCAGCTGGTGATTCTCTTTAGCCTTACTTGACAAGAGGAAAAGCAGCCTTTAGTAAATGAGGGGAGAATTTTGATTGCTTCTCCAGTCTCCCAAATCCGATTCCTGGTACCATCTATAGCTGCACCACACCCCTTTCTCAGAAGACCCCTCCCACCCTCCAGCCCAGTGTCTTCTAGGTCCTTACATGTTATGGGTTGTCACCATCTCAGTTCTCACTGCTTCTTGTCTAAGTGAGCAAGACCCCATCCCAGTCTACTTCCACCCCCCACAAGCACCTACCTCTGGCGAGGCCTGCTATATGTGAGATGAATGCAAGACAAATGAATACATAAATATATGTATGAATACATGAAGAAATACATGAAGGAATGAATGCTTCCTGAGTATCCTGGGCATCAAGACTATTCAGCAGAGCCAATGCACGCAGAATTTCTTATCAGAGTGGAAGAACCATCTCCAGGCCCTTGGACCCTGCACAGCGTCCTCACTGCAGAAAGTGGCAGGCACCAGTTCCTGCCTGGCCCCACCCAGGATCCAGCATCACCCATCTTGGCCCTACAGAACCAGCCTGAGCACCTCCACCCCTGAAGCAGCGGACAGCGCTGCTTACCTTCAGCAGACACGCACCTGCAATGCACCAGTGTCTTGAGAGGAGCCTGAGCCTCATTCCACAGAAGCCCAGACAGTGAGAGAATGCGCCCGCGACAGCCTCTGTGAGATGCTGCTGCATAATCAGCAGAGAAAGAGAAAAAAATGCCAGAAATAGCAGCTTTATAAGCCCTCCTGACGACTCTTGGCCCTCTATTGGCTGGAGGCCCGGCACCCCCACCCCCCATCCCGTTCCTACAAGGTGAAATGGAAAAACCTGTTATTTAACCTCTTTGATCCAAATCCATCTTCTATCCCAATTTGGGCCCACATGTTTGGAGCACCACGCCAGGACTCTAGGAGCAGAGGAGAAGGCAGCCCTGTTCTCTGTAACCCCTGGCTTCAGAGACATGCTGCTTGGGAGAAGTTGCTGCACCCGAAGGCCCTTGATTAGGAAAATTGGCAGCACCTGTCAAGGTGCAGAATCTGCACACCTTTCATCCAGCAATTAGACTCCTGAGCACCCACGCTGTGGCAATACCTACATCCCTCATACAGGCACGCAGGAGAATGTTGCTCATTATGCAAACTGGAGGCAGGATGAACATCTGAAGCCCAAGCCGACTGAATACACGAGACACATCCTTCTATGGACCAGGGTGGATGGGGCTTGTCTGCGGGTGCCAATTTGGAGGAACTGGTCAGAAGGGAAAGTGAAGGGCATGGTCCTGTTTTTACAAAAGATATGAACTCTCTGTGTGTGCATGTATATGTGTGCATGTGTGTTCATGTGTGCGTGGATATTTATGTGTGTGGCATGTGTGCATGTACGCATTGGGGTGAAGCATGTGCACTTGGAGTCATATTGTCAAGGGCACCAGGCTGTTAGCTGTGGTTACTCGCAGATCAGGAGGAGGCGACTCCACTGCTACTTCTGTATTTTTTTTTCTTTTATTGCACAGGCAAAAACATTACATATGTAACAAAATACAAAAATGGAAATCTCCCTGTTAATCACTCTTGCTGAAGTTAGGCCAAGGGGTCAATGTTACCCATAACAAGGACATGAGGCTTGAATCTGTATAGGTCCCAGGCCCTATGGACTACCTAGTAATCTCATTAGCTTTCATGAAAGCACAGCTAAATTAGGGCTCCAGGAAGAATATGGACTCTAGAAGGAGGGAGCTGGGTTCAAGTTCTAGCTCTGCTGGCTGGGACAGCTGACTTCCCTGGACCTCAGTTTCTCAGTCTTTAGAATGGGAAGAGTAATGTTTGCTGGATGCCATGAACTATGGTTTGTGCTGTTACACGGATGGAATGTTTTGGGAGCACACCAGAGCAACAGAAATGCGGGAGCTGTCAAAGCTAACGGTGTTCCCAGGCCTGAGAAAGAAGAGCTCTGGGGAATCCCACCAGTCAACACTGGTAACAATGATTGGCTCAGGGACAAACAAGGGCCAGGGCACAGCAAAGCCAGGTGATAAAAGGGCCAGTGCCCAGAGTGAGCAGGAGGGAGCTGTGATGGAGGAATGGGGGTGGAAAGGGTCTAGCTCCTGTGATTGTGTTCTCCTGCTGTTCCCTCTGCCTGTAACAGTCTTCCCCAGCCCTTCCCAACCTTCCAAATCCACTCCAAGAGCATCTATCCTGAGGGAGCTGCTGTGGGATAATGCTTTCGTACACTGTAAAGATTTGTCACTCATGAGATAACCCAGACCCAAAAAGAGGAATATAAACCTTCATCTGGTGATGGAGATAGAGACAGAGACCCACATTGGGGCACTGGACTGGGCTCCCAAGGTCCATATGAGGAGCAGAAGGAGGGAGAACATGAGCAAGAAAGTCAGGACCATGAGGGGTGCGTCCACCCACTGAGACGGTGGGACTGATCTAATGGGAGCTCACCAGGGCCAGCTGGACTGGGATTGATGGAGCATGTGATCAAACCGGACTCTCTGAATG
>LOEQ01001105.1:59200-70444 GCA_001685075.1 Bramus lutescens | reverse complement strand
CATTTTAGAGATGAAGAAACCAACTCAAAATGGGATACACCCCCTCTACCAAGAGAGAGAGAGAGAAAAGAAACAGGCTATGGTCTCCCTCCATCCTCTAAAGAGTGTTACCCATTTTAGAGATGAAGAAACCAACTCAAAATGGGATACACCCCCTCTACCAAGAACACAAAGCTGAGAAGCAGAATTGAAGTTAATCCAATATGGTTGATGGGGAATTTCTGATCCTAACATATCCTTAAATTCCAAAGAAGCAGCCCAGGCAATACTTGCTTCATTTTAGTTTTCTGACCCTTCTTTTTCTTCCTTCTTGGGGAAACTGAGTCCAGGAGAGATTCAGGGACACGCTAAAGTGTGTTGGACCATTAGTGGTACGGAGCCAGGACCAGGCAAGATTGAATAAAGAAGCTGAGGAAGATGAGTGAATCAGAATTTGTGGTGTGTTGGTGTCCTGGGTGCCATTGTGGAGGCAGGGAGCATCATGGGATGTCAGTGCTGAAGAGTTACTACCTGCTTTCTGTTGCCACAATAAACACAATGATCCAAAGCAGCTTGGGGAAGGAAAGGGTTGATTTCAGCTCATACTTCTGGGGCACTGTCCATCACTGAGAGAAACTGCGGCAGGAGCTCAAGCAGGAACTACATCAGAAACCGTGAAGGAACACGGCTTATGGGCTCACTCTCTGACATTACTCAGTGGTATCCTGTGCCCTGGACACTCAAGTTGAAGGAAACACCTTTTACTTCAAGTCACTTTTGGTTGTGGTGTTTCCGACAGTGACAGTAAGCAAAGGAGAAGAGAAACTGGAACCAGGAGTGGGGTCCCCGCTGTGATGAGCCTGGCCATGTTGTTTTGGTGGGAAGACCATGAAAGTCTTTGGGATCTGGGGCTGAGAAAGCCGTTGGGTGCTCAGCACTTCATGGGCTGTTTCAGCAGGAGCTTGAAAGATAAAATGTATATGGAGGCTGCTTGTTCATTTCCCAGCTGCCCAGGCCCGAATAATCACACAGAAACTATATTAACTATAACACTGTTTGGCCTATTAGCCCAGGCTTCTTATTAACTAATGCTTACAACTTAAATTAACCCATTCTATCAATCTGTGTGTTGCCACTAGGCTGTGGCTTACTGGTGCTGGCATGTTACTCCTTTGGCAGCTACATGACGTCTCCTTGACTCTGCCTGCTCTCTTTCTGTATCTCTTCCAGCCTAGCTCTATTCTGCCCTGCCATAGGCTGAAGGAGCTGCTTTATTAACCAATGGTAACAACACATATTCACAGCATATAGAGGGGAATCCAACCTCAATAAAATACTGAGAGAAACCCAGAAAATGGAAGTTTGGCGTGTGAAGTTTCAGAGGAAGCAAAGGCCCCATCAGGGTGATTTGTGTGGCATTTGGGTTGAGAACCATGAAAACAAAACCCATGTACCACTAGAGCAACAGACACTGGTCATCTGGGGCTAAAGAACCGGCTGTGATTAAAAAGAGAGCAGCATGGGTGAAGTGAAAATCTGGGAAGTAGTTTCTCAGCACGCAGATGCTGTGGTCTAGGAGTCGGACAAAGTCACATCTCACGCTGGCAACTGAACTTGGTAATGTGTGAGCATCTTCTATGTGGCACTTGCTTCAGTGCATGAAACCCTCGTGGAGAGAAGCGGAGGCTTGGCACCATGTGGCAGGGGTAGAGTCCCTGTAGAGAGGCCAGGAAAGGCCAATAGTGAAGGTGCAGCCTCATTTCCAGTAGAGATCTCAGGTTATCTGGAGAAGCCAGGACCCTGTTATGTCCACCAAGGGCAGCAGTGGATGTGGAGTGAAAGCAGCCTGAGCCTATGGGACATACTGTGTGTGGATGGTAGATCTGGGGAAGCGGAAATGTCTAAGCCTTTGGGAGCAAGAAGGGTGAGTCCCAGATGTCAGACATGGAGCTTTGTACACTGATAGATTGGGGGTTTGCTTTAATATGATTGCTCTGATGCCCTGGTCCTTCCCTTTTGGATTAAGAAGTCCATAGTTTGTTTTTGCTTTGACACAAGCTCACAGTTAAGGGAGCTGGACTTTTAAAGATATAAGAAGCTTTTGGATGTTGAAGTTTTTAAAGAGTATGGGACTTTAAAAGTTGTACTATATTTTATAGTATGATATTAACATAATATCTTGGGGACAAACAAGAAAGGAAAGGCTAAGATTTAATGGTGATGTGTTTGGATGTCAAGTTGACAAGGGATGCATTTTCCTGCTTAGTTTTTGTTGTGAACTTGACACAGCTGAGAGTTCCTTGGGTAGAAGGAATCTCAAGTGAAGAATTGCTGAGGTCAGATTGGGCTGTGGGGCTCATCCTGACTGCTCATGGATGGAAGAGAGTCCAGCTCACTGTGAGGAGGACCATCTCTAGGCAGGTTTGTCTGGAATGTATAAGAAAGTTGAAAGACACGGGCTGTGGTGGCACACACCTTTAATCCCAGCACTTGGGAGGCAAAGGCAGGTGGATCTCTGTGGGATGGAGGCCAGCCTGGTCTCCAGAGCAAGTTCCAGGACATCCAGGGCTATAAGAGAAACCCTGTCTCAAAAAACTAAAGAGAGAGAGAGAGAGAGAGAGAGAGAGAGAGAGAGAGAGAGAGAAGTTGCACTGTGCTCCTTTGTGATTTCTGCTATTTTTCCCTTCCCCATCCTCCGCTCTGACTTCCCTCGGTAATGGAGTGTCACCTAGAAGTGTGATGTGAAATAAACCCTTTTCTCTATGAGCTGCTTTTGGTCAAGGCTTGTATCACAGCAACAGAAAGCAAATTAGGACACTCTCTGAAAATGAGTCTCATTGTGCTTTAGACTTTTCTCAGAGTCTTGTATGGGCCCTCGGTGCAAGAAAAGCAAGGACATTGGACTGAGAACTGTGGCAGGGGTGTCACAGTAGGCAACTGTTCTGCCTAAAGGGCCAGCCTCACGTGCGGATCATCAGCAAAGGGACTGACGTCCATCCCACCACCCAGTGCCCTTACACCACCACTGGGTCATGTTGATATTCATAATAATGAGTATTGCTAAATTGCACTAAAATTACCCAATACCTTACATTAAATGAGACATGTTGCTTATGCATGTGATTCCTATTTTCTATCAAGCCTAAAGGATGCTAAAAGGCCGATATTTCTAACAATGTGCACTGGGAATCTCCTAGAAGCTGTACAGGAAGGGATAGCGCAGAAAACTACTGACAATAAAACGATTTCTACAAACCTAACCTTTCCCCGGAGTTCCACCATGGAAGGCCCAGCCTGGCATTCCAGCTGCTCTCGCACAGATCCTAGCACAGGGATAAAGCGTATGTTTACTAAGCAAAGGTATTTGAACAACCTGAGAAAGAAAGGAACTCACCCAGTGCCACCTAATGACAGAGCAAAACCTAGGCTTGAGCTACTGTCTGGGATCCATTCCCAGATCTTGATTTCCTGAGCACGAAAGCTGGGAGGCAAAAGGAAAGTATATAACTCTATTCTTTTCATTCCTTGCCAAGGGAGGTGAACCCAGAGAAGCTGGTCAACATAGCTGATCTGGAATCATTGCATTATTTCTTCTGCACATCTGCCCCGCAGTGGGAAAGGAAAAGGGTGAAACAGGCTGAAAACCCAAACCAGGAGGAGGTAGACTTTATTCCATTTTCAGCAGGCAGGGGAGGGAACTCTGTTTGTTAATAATTACACTTCTAATAGCACCTGCTCTGAATGCTGTTGAGGGTTTTTTTTTTTGCAGTTCTTTAACAGTGAGATGAGAAAAAAATAATCATAAAATTTAAAGACTCTGGATAGTTGTTACAATTAAGTTCAATTAACTATGCCCTTAGGTAGAGTAGATATGGCAAGAAGGGTCTTGTAGAATTCAATTTCTTTGACAAATACACTCTCCGGCATACAAGGAGGTTATTATTTCATTTGTGGAAAGGGAATATGGAGAAGTGGGAAGGATATAGAACTCAGCATCAACATATCTGGTCCGCAGCATCTCACCCTCCGCAGAAGAGTGAAAAACGCTAGCAAATGGGTGCAGTAACACCTGCTTCAGTGAGCTGTCAGAGAATTAAATGAGACGATGCCCAGGAAGGCGCAATTCACAAATGTACCCCAAATATTCATTACAACCACTTCTGAAATATGAAATCAAATGAGCAAATTATTCTGAGAGGTTCTTCTTTTTTATAATTACCTGAAATGGAGTTATAGAAATGGATCTGCAGTTAGAAACACAGAGCTCTTCCAGAGAACCCAGGTTCAAGTCCCAGGACTCACAGAGCAGCTCCAAACCATCTATAACTCCAGTTCCAAGGGAGCTGACTCCCTCTTTTGACCTTTTTGGGGGCAGGCATACATGTGGTACACAGACATACATGCAGATAAAACACTCATAGACATAAAATAAAAATAAGTCTACTAGAAGTTGAAATTATAAACTCCAGAAAGGTTTTATTTTATCAAGTGGGTTTTGGGAGCAATTGCTGGAAGCTGAACTTGGGGCCTTGGACATGCTAAGCAGACACTAACATAGTAAAAAAAAAACCCTATAATCAAATCAAAGACAAATGATAGCATACAACTAAGATTTAAAGCCTCTTTTGTACAAAGTATGTCTTTATACAATAAGAAAATGGCTGAGTTACTGAGAAAACAGTGACTGAAATGAAGGACTAGGTCACTGGAACAAGAGCTAACAGGAAAAGATGTTCAAGTTTGCTCCCAACTGTTAAAGAATTTCAGTGGAGTATGGTGTCCCACGTTTGTAATCTCAGCACTTAGGAAGCTGAGGCAAGAGGATTGCTACAAGTTCGATGACATCCTGGCCACAGAGTGAGACTGTATCTCCAAAACAATAAACAAATTCATCTCCCAATATTTCTCCTCATCTGAGGTTTATTTGCTGCAGCTTTAGTTCCCAGCAATCTACCGCCATCCAAAAATGCTAAACAGAATATTCAAAAAGTAAACTATTCATACTTGCAGGCCCATGGGCCTAATTAGAAGGTTAAATAATTAATAATTTGAGCTTCCGGATCAGTATAAGAGATGCCAGCATGAACTAGAGTTCTGTAATATAAATGTGTGAATCAACACAGAGGTAATGTATGGATGGATATGTATAAGCACATGTCTGTGGGCACACAAAAGCCTAGATGCCCTAACCCCTCAGATCTGACAAGCAGACTGGGTGCCCAGACCTCAGTTTTAAATATTATGAAAATAAACTAAGTTTCCTCAAAGGAATGGCTGATTCCAAGGCCAAGGCAGAAAACGCAAGATGAGAAAATGACCCTGGAAAATATCTGATGAATGACAAAGTCCTGTCAGGACATAGGGACCACTGTGTTCTGGAAGGGTCAAATCTGGGACATGAGAACATAAAACAGATAATGAGGAGAATGGGTTAGAAAGCAGGTATACATGAAGCTCCACTGACAAAAATACATACGTGTGTGTACATACATACACACAAGAATGCACACACACACACACTCCCAGGAAAAGCTTTGCTGTGTGTGAGTAGACTAGTAAACAACAGATAGAAGGAATGACAGAAACAAGGAGTCTAGCATTTAACAACAATCTCAAAAATGGCCCATTGGCCAGAGGAGTTTTAACCAGGACAGAATGTCAGCATCATTGATGTGAGCACCTGACTCTCACGGATGTGTCAACAGCCAAAGGGAAACAGAGAGTCTAAGGTGGGGAAGCCAGGCAGACACCTGCACACCACATCACCAGGGTTAACACCTCCAGGCAACGCCGGCCACCATCCCGTGCCTCCTGAGATAAAGCCTGAAGGAGCTCACAGGATCCATGGTCCTTGCGTCCAGGAAGCACAGCCTGAATCTGGGTGAAAGGAAACATCGGAGAGACCCGGGTTGAGGGCCATGCTTGAGAATGGGAGACTCATACCGTCAGGACAGTGGAAGACTGACAAGACAGGCAGAATGGAGAAAATGACCGGATGTGGGAAAGTGCAAGTCACACCATGTGCGTCGTTGAGGACAGTTCTGTAAGGGAGAAGACGCGCAGTTGGGACAGTTGGACAGTGTCTGACCTCTGTGTGGTGCTTGTGTGGATGCTGATCTGCTTTGGTGGGTGGTGCGGTTCTGTAGAGAAAGGCTTGGTTTGAGGAAATGCACACAGCAGTGTGTAGAGCTGGTGGGGGTGGGGTCTTATGTCTGCAGTTTGCCCTCAAAAGATTCAGAAAAAGAATAATGGATGGGGCAGAGGGATGAATATGATGAAGGCTAGCAACTGGAAATATGGGGTATATGGAAGTTCTTTCTGTTGTTCAGGAAACTCTTCTGTAAGATTGAAATTATTTTGTGGTACATTATCTTTTAAAATATCACACAAAATGCTGGAGAGATGACTTAGTTGAGAAAAATGCTTAATCTGCAAGCTTAAGACCCTGAGTTGAAATCCCCATTTAAAAAAAAAAAAAGCCCTGTGTGATTGCATGAACCTACAACTCCAGCACTGGGCAACCCTGTAGAGCAGAGAGCAGAGACAGGCAGATCCCAGAGTGCACTAGCCCACCAGCCTACCTGAAAGGGCAAGCTTCCAGTTCAGCAAGAAAGCTGCTTCAAGGTATGAAGGCAGAGAGGGGTAGAGAGAAACACCTGACATCCGGTTCCGGCTTCTGTATTTACATGGAAGTGTGCAACTGCACGTTCACATGCGTATACATGGAGAGTGCACCTGGACGTTCCCATGTGTACACATGGGAGGGTGCACCCAGATGTTCCCATGTGTACACATGGGAGGGTGCACCTGTACGTTCACATGTGTACACATGGAAGTGTGCACCTGCATGTTCACATGTATACACATGGTAGGGTGCACATGTATGTTCACATGTGTGCACATGGGAGGGTGCACCTGCATGTTCACATGTGTACACATGGGAGGATGCACCTGCATGTTCACATGTGTACACATGGGAGGATGCACATTCACATGCGTAGACATGGGAGGGTGCACCTGCACATTCACATGTGTAGACACAGGAGGATGTACCCACTCATTCACACACATATATGTGGGAGAGTGTAAGCACATGTTTATAGACATACACATGGAAAGGTACACCTGCATGTTTACAGGCATACACTAGCCCCCCAAAAGCACACAACACATACAAATAAATAAAATAATAAAATATCTCAAAAGGATACATGTTGTCAGAAATGTTGGTAGAAAGAATTGTAGAAGCACCTTTGACAGATTTCAAACGTATCTGATTTTTTGTTGACTAAAGTGTGTTTGAATCTGCCAAACAAATGAATAAAATAATCAATGTTAGTGAAAGAACTGAGAAGATCTTTTTTGCTGGGAAGTTAAATTTGATATAAAGGACAACATGACAATTGCCATTCAAAATACATCTTATTCTGGGTTTAAAAAATGTGTAAGACAAAGAAAATTTAAGCTGATTTCCCTAAAAAAAAAATGAGATAGAAATATTGGAAACAACCAAATGCCTACTGGAAAATCTTGTCACAATCCTGTGGCTCAGTTCTCAGCCACTTAGAAACAATGGTGTATTGTTCAGAGGGCTAAAAACATATTCACATATGCATTTAATTGGTCAGCAATATTTGATCACATATAAATTATTGCAAGGTACTAGGTGCATGAAGATTAATGTAGCCCAGCACCGTGCTTCCAGAAATGCAAATTTTAGTTACGGAAGATGCAGACAGACACACAATATTTTTACCATCTTACGTGTAAGGTGCAAGCTGTAGAATGATTTTTGAGACAGGGTCTCCTATGTCCCAAGCTGTCCTTGAACTCACTGTATAGTGACAATGACCTTGAATGCTGGATCCTCCTGGGATCCACATGCAGCACCACACCTGGTTTGTGCAGTGCTGGGGACTGAACCCAGGACCTCATGCCTGCTAGGCATGTGGGTGGTCACGCAAGTCAGCACATGCTAGAAACAGCAGAGTTAGCAGTCTGTGTCCTCTTTCCTTACTGACAGTTTTTTCTGGAAATTTTGCCATTTTTACATTAAGCATATTGCTTGTAGATCTTAGAGGATAAAGTCATACAAATTCCTAGGACTCGCGGTGAAATAAATAACATGATGTCACCCGAACACAGGAAACAAGGAAAAGATAGGTCTTTAATACTGAGCTGTAGTTTTATCCTGGGAGAAATTGACCAAAATTATTATTAATTGCTGTTATAGGCCTCAGCGCTTTGCCTGCAATTTTAAAAAGCAAACAGACATCTCGTTCTCAAGATGATCCCTGATTGTTTGTATTTAGTCTCCCTGAGAAAGGACGTTTTGTGACTCACCAGTGTGGTGAGGAAGAGAGGAACAGTCCTCACAGTTTCCATTTTCTACGGCCAAGGCCGGGGTTAAGGATCAGCTACCAATGCCCCCCCCATTCCAATCATAGAGAATACACAGGTCACCAGCACCTCTCTGTTTTCCAAAACCCCAGGGCCCACCCAGGTCCTGGCTCACCCCTAACTTTATCCATGGCAAGGGAACTTCCAGGAGAGGCTGGTGAACTTGAAGGAAGAAAAAGAATACCACCGTCCCTTCATTAATGTCTAACTGCAAATCATACCCATTCCTGTGGATGTCGACAGTGGTCCTACTAGCAATGGTCTTGATTTCATCCCTGCAAGAACCTAGATATTTTCACAGTCCAGAACAGTCCAGAACAGTCACTGATAGTACTCAGATGTGCACACTCATCCCTGCCTCAGAATTCTGAGATGAATCAGATCTGTTCCTAGCCTGTTGCCTAGTATGTTAATAGGCAAGAAGATCAATTACTCAGTCTGTTTTTAATATCTGTGTGCTTGTGTATATGTGCGTGTGTGTAGGTGTGTGTGTGTATGTGCGTGTATGTAGGTGTGTGTGTGTGTGTGTGTGTGTGTGTGTGTGTGTGTGCAAACCTAAAGTAATGACCTTTCTCATCTTCCTCAATTTCTCTTCACTTTATCTTTTGGGACAGAGTTTCTCACTAAACCTGGAGCTCACTGGCTTGCTAGGCTGATCGCCAGCGTGCCCTGGGATCCTCCTGTCTCTGCCTTCCCAGCATTGGATTACAGGACTACAGGTAAAAGCCACTCAGCCCAGAATATTTTTAACTTGTATTTGTTTCTTTTATGTGTAATGGTGTTTGTCGACAGGTAAGCCTATACCAAACAAAGTGTAAGGAGAGAACCGACTCCCCAAAGTTATCCTGTGACCTCCACACACTTGCTGCCTACGTTTACACACACAAATACACACACACACCCCTCACCAACACTACAGATTATAATAAAGAAAAGAAAAATAATTCAATAGATTTTTCTTAGAGAAGTCCTGAGCTCAGACAGGAATCTTTGACCTTGAAGACTGCAGAAGATCAAAGGACCCAGGGGGGCTAAAAGCTCTTCACCCCAACATTTTACCGTCTGACACCTTCTACATGAAAATCGGAATGCCTGCTTTCTCCTGAGAACCTCTGGCGATGCTGCTACTGCTCCTGGGATTCAGCTCTGGTGTTGATTTGGATCTGAGACAGTCGCTGAATGCTCCTGTTTGGAATGCTTGTTCCCAGCTGGAGGCACTAGCTGGGGAGGCTGGGGGGGCTTTAGAAGACAGGGTCTTGGTTGGTGGAAGCAGAACACTAGGGGTTGCTCTAGGAGGGTGCAACTCAGCCCCTGATGTCTGTTTGTCTATCTGTCTGTCTCTCACTCTCTGTCTCTCTGCCTCTCTCTGTGTGTATGTATGTGTGTGCACCTTTCTATATCTTACTTTGGATCTCTCTTCTCTTCTTTCTTTTCCCTCTTCCCATGCCCCTCCTCTCCCTTTTCTTCTTCTTTCTCCTTTCTCCCTCCCCCCACTCCTGCACACACTCCTGCTGCCATGAAGTGAGCTTCACCACCATACTTTCTCTGTCACAGTGGATGGAACCCTCTGAAAACATGAGCCAAAATAGACATTCGTTCCCTTAAGTTATCTGTAGGGCTTGTGTTCATGATGACACCATACATACTATTGCACCTTGGTGTGGGATGGTGCTCTCGTATGTTGTAAAGATTTGTCACTTGTATTAGTTTAATAAAACACTGATTGGCCAGTAGCCATACAGGAAGTATAGGCGGAGCTATAAGAGAATTCTGGAAGAGGAAAGGTAGAGCGTCAGTTGCAAGCCAGATGCAGAGGAAACAAGATGAGAATGCCTCACTGAAAAAGGTACCAAGCCTTGTGGCTAAACATATATAAGAGTTATGGGTTAATTTAGGTTGTAAGAGCTAGTTAGTGATAAGCCTGAACAATAGGCCAAACAGTTTATAATTAATATAAGCCTCTGTGTGTTTATTTGGGACTGAATGACTGCAGGACTGGGCAGGACAGGAACTTCTGTCTACAACACCTGGCACGAGTTGATCCTTAGCTGGGGCATCCTCTCTCTAGGGTCCAGGCCTTGCCTCTCATAATATGTCATCTCTAGGAATAGGTCATGTCTATATTTTGCTTCCTGGATCCCTTGTGGGCATTTGCTTTGGCAACCTCTGACCAATGTACATTTCACAGATGCTATCACTGGCCTGATGGGCTAGGAGCCAGGGAGTCAGTTAGCAGCATCCCAGAGTCCTGAAGCTCACTGGCCAGGTTGCTTTCCTGCGAGTCCATAGCCAGCCTGCATTGCAACCCTCGGGAGACCTAAGAGATAATGGACCTCTAGATCTCTGCCCACCTCTGGGGAGTTTCAGGTGATCCTGGCACAACCTTGAGTTTTAGTTCCCCTATCTGGCCTGGGTCAAAGTGAACAACTTATGGGGACACTGTTTGGTCTTACCCAAATGTCCCCTCCTGTCTAGAGATGCCATGAGGCCAGGGGAACAGAATGGGAACAAAGTCGGGTTGTGTGAGAAAAAATGTTGCCTCCTCTGTCACTCAGGTGTTCTGTTTTTGTGTATGTCTTCAGCCCCAGAATTTTGGGGTGCAGAACAGAACACCTCAGCTCCTCCTAATTACTCCTAACCCCCCTGCCAACTACTGGACCACAGCTGTGTGTCTGTCTATGAGGAGAGGGAAAGGGGTTTGCCGCCATCAGAAAGGTGAGTGGGCAGTAACATGCACAACATTCTGAATGACTTTGCCCTCTAACCCCTCAATCTCACTCCTTACCCATGCAGATAAAAGCTGGGTGGTGAAGCCGGGTGGTGGTGGCGGCGCACGCCTTTAATCCCAGCACTCGGGAGGCAGAG
>LOEQ01001105.1:34032-46235 GCA_001685075.1 Bramus lutescens | reverse complement strand
CTGCCTCCTGAGTGCTGGGATTAAAGGCGTGCGCCACCACCGCCCAGCTCTTTTAGCTCTTTATTTACTAATCACAGTAATCTATCTTCATGCAGTGTACAAATATCCCACAACACAAACCCCCTAGGCGTGCATTTTCTGCAAGCCTGCGCCTGTTCCCCAGTGAAGTGGCCCAGTCTTTTAGGTTCCACCCTTTTGGTTACAAGGAACTTTCCACCCCCAGCAACTGCTCCCCATGCCTGAGGTTTTTTGTAAGTCAAGGTTATTTATCATTATGATCCCTATAATAGCCACAGAGTAGCCTCACCTGTGGTCCGAAGCTGATCTAGGCTAGTCCACAAGACACCCTGAACAGCAGAAAACAATGTGCTCCTATGTAAGGCTCTTTGATGAATTACCCAACTTCATTTAGCTATGACCCACAGGCCATCATAATCACTTTCTGTGGATCTGTCCCAGTGACCCCATGGGGTCCTCTACTGTGAATTTTAGTGTATATGCATTTTACCACAATTAAATAGATCACAGCTCTGCCTGGGGTTCTGGATTGCTTGACTTAACGGTTTCTACAGTCAGGAAAGAGAGTCAACCACAGTCCAAGAGCATTTGTGCTTTGTATTCATAATCATGGGTGAGAAGATGGTTTTGTTAGAAATTTAGTGGTTGATTTTAAACTTCTGACTATCAGTCCTGGTGTGTGTTTGGAGTCCTGCTCAGAAGGACTTGTGACAAAGATTCATGGGTGACTGCTTAGCAGAGGAATCAGCACGTAAGAATATTTCAGGTGTTTAATTGGCTCTTAAAAGAACAGCTCCAGCAAGCTAATTAAATATCAAGTTAGGGAATGTGTTAATTGATATTTAACAAGGGTGTCAATTGATGTCTAACTAGTCAGTGTGTCTCTTGAAATGTGTCAATTAGATGCCTAAAGATGCTTTCAAGGGGGTTAGGGATTGAATATGTGGAGGTTGTCATCCGTTCATTTCCTTTAACTTTCTAATAACATCCATTTCTCCAGCGTTTCTCTGAATTCCAGAGCCCCCTGTTTTATATCTGTGAGCCCCCTTGTTTTACATCTGCGAGCCCCCCCGCCTACCTTCAACTGCTGTGACATATAGACCCACAGAGGTAGGCAGAGCTAGGCCTGAAAACAGAGAGAACTAGTGATCCCTACCCATCTAGGGCTTTGCCTGCCCCTCACAATACAGCCCCTACCCAAAGAGACTCTGGTTCTGCCTAGATTCTACTGGAAACCCACCCAGCCAGGGCCTTCCCTCCCATGTGATTGGCAGGAACAGGAAGGAGTTTAGTAAAGAAAGCCCTGTGAGAATTGAAACCAAGGCTTGGCTGACTAAGCCCCAGGTATCACCTGGGGCCACTGCTGATCTGCTTACCTGAGTTGACACAGCTACTGTCTAAATTCAAAGCAATGGACATATCTAAAAACCACCATTGTCCTATCCCATGGGAGCAGGGGGACGTGAGGGAGCTGGCAAGCAGGAGAGCAGAGGGGTTTCACTTGGCTTTTAAAGAACTCTAAGGAGAGTAGCGATGGCCGGGGACAGAGTAGAAGCAAGGAGGCTTGCGAAGGGCAGAAGGCAGTTCCAGGCAAGCACCCGTCGTGTGCGGGTTAAGGCAATGGGTGTGAAGAGGTGAGCATTCAGGAAGATTCTAAGACCTCTCAGAAGAGAACTGGCAGGTATCAGTGAGGAATCACCTGACATAGGGGTGAGGAAGAGGAAGTGTGAATGAGAGTCCCCATGACTACCTTGACCACTGCAAGGGCAGATCGACCCCTGAGGCAGGAGAGAGGAGAGCAGGGGAAGCAGGGAGAAGGTCTGGTGAGTCAGTCTTCAGTCATTATAAACATGTGCCAGGTAATTGCAACTCTCAGTTTGGGGAGCTCCGGGCCATGGTCAGTTGGTCCCATTGCTCTGGTCTGCAGTAAAGCAAAACACCATCATCAGTGCAGCCGTGCAAAACCATCCACCCCACAGCCATATTATATGAGACACAGAGAAGGGGCCAGAGTCCCATGATCCCCTTAGAGGTTACGCCTCCAATGACTTAAAGACCTCCAGGCCTGGTGTATAAAGGTCCTTTCACACCAACTAGAACTACACTGGATCAATGTTTTAATGCAGGAGTCTATGGAGTCAGGAGGAAGAGCTGTGCTTAATTATAAATGGGCTGTAGATACTTTGGGTCATCTAGGAGTGAGGGCATGGTCCCTAGTGACACAGCTGGAAGCAAAGGTATGAGCTGGCAAGTTCCCTAAGTTTCTACAGAACAGGTGGGAACTTAAGCAAGGTTGAGGAGATAGTGTGACCTGGGATCAAACTTTGAGCCCCTCCAACCATCACAGTTGAGGAGAGGAGGAGGCACAATGGTGTGGGGGGCATCATAAAGAAGCAGCAGAGAGACAGAGGAGAATCCCGTAGGGTCCCTGAGCCCAGGACAGGAAGCATCACAGTGGAGGGCCCCAGTTTCACAGTCTCAGGTCCACCAGAAGCCACTGAGAGAGTTCCAGATGAACAACCAGACTAAGAAGGACGCTACAGGCTGAATGTAGGTGGCCAGGCACCACCACACCAACTTCCTTGTTTCTGTCACAGGATCTTCAAGAGCTGGAGTGTCAGTTTTCTGCAGCCGTGCTCCACGGCCAGCAGCATGGTCTCTGAAATCGACAGAAGCGAATCCAGCAAAGTTCACCCAGGGAAAGCGACAAGGGAAACAGGCCTGAGACAAGGAAAGTAACAGGAGAAACAGGATCAAGACAGGGGAAGCAACCAGGGGAAAGCCTAAGGTGATTTTGCAGAGCAAGAGGAAAGGAGAGAAGAAAGGAAAGATGGGAGGAGGGAAGGAAGGGCAGAGTAAGCACCCTGGCCAGAGGCCTTCAGCAGGCATAGTCTGGATTCCACTCCAGCACAGGGGTCCACTCCTCTGGGAGGGAGAAGTGCAGAGGGGACCACAAGGAGTTTGAGGCAGTACCTGGCCAAGAGGGCCTCGGAAGCTCTCTGAGCCCCTGCTTTCCTGATGATTATGGGGCCATAGCATCTAAGGGAGTCTCCCTGGGTGACCATTTCTAGCATAGCCTCTGGCCTGGGAGTCAGTGTGGGGTGCTAACTGTCCTCACGCACAATTAAGCAGCCTGGTAGTATCACCAGGGAGGGTCTGATAAGGCTCCTGTGGGTGCTCATGGGAAAAAGACAGAGGCAGGACAGCAACATAGCAAGCAAGCCAGGACCAGACAAGTCAGGGTTCAAGTTCTGAGACTCACTAGCTGGATGTCCCTGACCGTGTTCCTCAGCATCTCTGAAGACACTAGAAAGTAGAGAGCAAGTTGGTCTGTGCCTCCTTCTGTGGAGGCAGAATTCAGAGGGGGAACAGAGGGGGCTTCTGCTTGCCAGACATCGCACTGTCGCACTGGTCCATGCTGAGGATCGGCAGCACAAGTCTGGCTCCTCTCAATTCCAACTCGAAGGGAAAACTATCAACTCCAGAGCCATTCTCCGAGATGCTTATTCAGTTACCAATAACAACCGTTGCTATGGAAACAGGCTGTCCAGCCAGCCAGCCTGGAATTATTCTCAGGCCAGAGCCAGATTAGTCATCTCCAAACCAAAAAGGCTGCCCGAGCCCCAGTGTGCCCCCAATCACCCAGCTGAAGTTGAGGGGAAGGGCCCCATCTCATCTTTCCATCCTCTTCCTGTCACGAGGTCCCACTATTTGAAAGTTGATTGAAACATGAAACAAAGCTCAGTGGATTGCACAGTTTCAAATTCTTCATAAAGTCAGAGGCTAGTAGCCTGTGTACTATGGGTTGAAATCATTGGACGGGAGAATACAGCATAATGATCTGGCTACAACAGCCTGTGGATCCTAGGCTGCTTTGGGTGTGGGTGCTGGGGTCAGGCTTCATGGAAAAAGCCAGACCTAATGGGGCACTTCAGAGGGAGTCAGCCAGCTGGGAAGCTGGAGGGATCTCCACAAGGAATAGTGATGCTCACACTTGAGCAAGACCTCATTTTCTCCAAGGTCTTGCTTGAAGCATGCTCTTAGAGAGAAGAAGGCCATGTTAGAAAAAGCGAAATCTGCAGACTGGGATGCGGATCAGTACTAGATACCTAGCATTAGCTCAGTAGTAGGCTACCTGCTTAGTGTGAGCTCCGTAATAGAGTACTAGGCCAGGCATGTGTCAGGGGTGTCCCTGAATAGAGGCCTAGTAAAGAGGACATTTCATGAAGCTGTAAAGTTGAAGTCTGAATTGCCTTGGAGACCTCAAGATGTTAGAGATGCCAGAGTCGTGGGATACCTGCTGAGGAGAGCTGCTAACAGGAAGTGGAACCAGCCCAAGAGAAAGAAGTGTGTTGCAGTCAACAAAGCTGAACAGAGTAGGAGATCAGAAGATCATTTTGACATCAAACATGGAGATGCAGAATTTGAAGTTTACCCAGCTCATTTTCGGTCTTGCTTTTGGTCCGGTATCTTCTTGCTATGCTATCTTTCCTGTATTTTGGAATGGTAATGTATGTCCTGTGCCATTATATGTTGGGAGTATGTGATCTGCTTTTTGAGTTTGATTTTTTCGGTGATTACAGTTAGGAGATTGTGTGAATCTCAGAAGAGACTTTGAATTTTAGACTTCAAAACATTGTTGAGACTATGATAGACTATGGGGACTTTTGAAGTTGAACTAAATGCATTTTGCATTATGATATTGTTACAAGCTTATGGGGGCCGGGGAGTGGAATGTAATAGTTTGATGTAATTGGCCCCCATAGTCTCACAGGGAGTGGTACTATCAGGAGGTGCAGCTTTGTTGGAGTGCGTATGGCCTTGTTGGAGGAAGTATGTCACTGTGGGGGGCAGGCTTTGAGATTTCTTGTGCTCAGGATACCAACCAGTGTCTCAACTAACTTCCTTTTGCCTACAGATATTGTAGACAGAGACTGTACTTTCATTTCCTGGACACCCAGACCGGAATAAACACACAGAAACTTATCAATTACAACACTGTTTGGCCAATGGCTCAGGCATATTTCTAGCTAGCTCTTACATCCTAAATTAACCCTTTTCTATTAGTGTATGTATCGCCACGTGGCCATGGCTTTACCTCATTTCCTACATGTCTTGTTTCCTCAGCGGCTGGCTAGCATCTGACCTGACCTGACTCCACCTTCTTTTTCTCTATATCTCTTCTTGGATTTCCCCCCTGGCTTTACCCTGTTAAGCCATTGGCTGAAACAGTTTTATTCATTAGCCAATAAAAGCAACACATATACAGAAGAACATCTTACATCAAAATGTAGCACTTTCAGCTCCAGCACCACTTCTGCCTGCACACTGCCATGCTCCCCACCATGATGATAGTGGACTGAACCTCTGAAACTGTGAGTGAGCCACCCCAATTAAAAAACTTGCCATGGTCATGGGCTCTCTTCACAGCAATAAAAACCCTACCTAAGACAGAGGTTGGTACCAGGGACTTGGGTATTGTACTAATAGGCATTTGTTTGGAGTAATGTGGACTTTGGGACTGCGGATTAGAAAAGTAGTTGATCATTTTAAGGGCTGCTTAATGGGCCATACTAGTAGAAGCATGGAAGACAGTGGAACTGTTATTTGATGAACTATGAGGTGCTCACTCAAGAGGTTTCAGAGGAGAAGAATATTAATATGTGATCTAAAGATCGTTCTTATGGTATTTTGGTGAAGAATATGGCTGCCTTTTGCCCTTGTTGAAAAAGTCTGCCTGAGGCTAAAATGGAGAATTTTGGATTAAGTCTGTTGGTAGAGGAAATCTTAAAACAGCCTAGTATAGACTCTGTTACGTGGTTACCAGTATTCATAGTTATAAAGATTCATAATGAAAAGGAATAAACTGAGCAGGGTAAATTACAAAATATAAATTTTGAGGAAAAATAAGAGCACCAGGAAGTAAAATGGAACTAAATCCTGAGTTAAAGGAGATAAATGGATTAAGAAATGGAAGAGATAGAGTGGTGACTTTGGGGTATGATCCCACCCAGCTAAGTTTACAACTTGTAAAAAGGAACTGAAGAACATTTTACAACCAGGTATGGTGGTGAACCTAAAACTTGGGAGAAAGAAAGAGGAAGTGATAAGGTGGGCAAAGACAGGAGCTCAGCCCTTTTCGGCTGAGAAGTTGGCTAGATAAGAGGTGACCGTGCTTGCCCCTTTGTCTCTCTGACCTTTCAGCATTTACCCTGATATCTGACTCTGGATTTTTATTATTAAGACCAATTAGAATTTGGGCTGCATTTGGTAGTAGAGTACTTGCCTAGTTTGAGCTTGGTAGTAGAGTACTTGCCTAGTTTGAGCTTGGTAGTAGAGTACTTGCCTAGGATGAGCTCGGTAGGAGAGTACTTGCCTAGGATGAGCTCGGTAGGAGAATAATTGCTTAGCATGGGGATTTGATCCTCAGAATGGTGGAAAACTTAGAATGGTAGGTCAAAAGGAAGCTGTTCTGGGGAGATGGTTCAGGTGATAAAATGTTTCTCACATAAGCATGAAGGCCCGAGTTTAGTTTCCCCAGCACTGCATGAAAAATTCAGCATTGACAAGGAGGATCCCTAGAGATCACTGGTTGGCCACTCTAGTCAAATTAGTTAAATTAGTGAGTTCCAGGGTCAGCGAGAGACCCTACAACAGAAACTAAAGTGGAGGGCAACTGAAGGAGAAACCTGATGTTGACCTATGACCTTCACAGGCTTGTACGCACAAGCGCGCGCACACACACACACACACACACACACACAAGGGGGGGCATCTGCCCACTGCAGCCTGAGTCCTTCCCATCACAGAAGTCTCCCCAGTGACATTCAGTGTGAACAGAGCCTCCAAGCAATAGAGGCTCCTGCTGTGGACTGGCTGTTGCTG
Source organism: Bramus lutescens (assembly GCA_001685075.1). Taxonomy (NCBI): domain Eukaryota; kingdom Metazoa; phylum Chordata; class Mammalia; order Rodentia; family Cricetidae; genus Bramus; species Bramus lutescens. Next base: position 39,332 of record LOEQ01001105.1, on the reverse strand, counting down.
GAGTAATGTGTTCTCTGTCACTGGAAACACAAGAACGGTCAGGTGCCTGGATGAAGCATTTCTGAGGGTTTCTTGACAGGAAGTCAGAACTAGAAGGGCTGGGAACTGGCTCTTTGATGACTGCCATCATGATCCTACAGCGGCTGGAGATGTCACGAACTGATCTCAGATCAAAGTGTACAGATCTCCAACCATCTGGCCCTTTCCGCTTTCAATCTCCATGGCCAGGGCTTGGCCCAGATTGGGGAGTTCTCAGCTCTTGCACAAAGAAAGGATCCAAAGTTGGATGTGATGCTGCATGCCTACAATCTCAGCATTCGGGGGGAGCAGGCATTCAAGGCTAACCTCAGATACATAGCAAATTTGAGGCCAGCCCGGGTTACATGAGACCTTATGACAAAAAAGTTTAAACAAAAAGTTACATTATATTTATATATGTAATATTTTATATTTTAATATTTAATAAAAATATTTTATATATTTGATTTTCCATATTAAAATTTTTAAATTAAAAGTAGTAATAAGTGACCATTGCTCCTCTTATCCCTGCTTGGGTGCTCAGATTTGATGGGCTTCGGTATCCTTGTGGCTCAGTGGGGCAGATTCTGCCAGAGGAGTCTAGCAGAGCTGCACAGAACAGAGACACTTGGGGTGCTGTCCCCACCCAGAGCTCCTGAAGATACCGCAGCTTCTCTGTGCTGAGGAAGCTGGATCCATGCTCCGTATTAATCAGCTCCCATTAATTTTTCAAAGTAGACAACAGCCCACTTACTCCACCTCCACAGTGCCTCATCCATAATTGATCCCAAGCTGCTCTTCCCCAAATAGGCTGGGCAGAGGCTTGCAGCACAGCTCAGAACATGTTCTGCTATTGAGTTCTACTCGCAGCCTGGACTCCATATATGAAGAATACATAGGGACCGTCAGTGCTTTCCCTTCATGAGAAACATGAGAGGAGAGAGGACACACTCCCTAAGTCCTGTGCACACACACCAGCTTGAGGGAAACTAGAGATGGCAAGTTGAGGCCATCTTTCTGGCCTAGTGAGTAAGAGTACTTTCCACCAGGCCTGCTGACCTGAGTTCAGTCTACAAAAGCCACATGGTGAAAGGAGACTACCCACACCTGAGCATTGTCCTTTGAACTCCACACACTTGCTGTGGCATGCATGTGCCAACATATGCACACACACACACATATATGCACACACACATACATATACACATATACATACACACATATACATACACACATACTCATATACACTCATACACACACATATATATACACACAAATAAATAAATAAATGCAAGAATTATTTTTAAAAAAAGAACATGCCTGTGTCTTGGCCCATTCTGCTGCAGGATCAAAAGCCCATAAACCCGGGCTGGGGATACGGCTCAGTGAGTGCCCGCTGAGATTCACAAAGCCCTGAGTTCATGTCCAGGACCAGGCAAACCAGGTGTGGTGGTGCACACCTGTAACTCCAGCACTTGGGAGATGGAGGCAAGAGAGCCAGAAGTTTAAAGACACCATTGGCTACATGGTGATTTTGAGAACAGTTTGTCAAAAACAAACAAAACCCTCAGAGACTATAAACCAGGTGTCTTATCACAACAGAGATGTTTCTTCACTTTGGGGGACTGCAGAGTGTCTGTTTACACACTTGCACCTCCACATTCTGTCTTTGCGAGGGCTTGCTCCGTTTATTTTGTGGCTTGTTTACCCCCACCCCCGGCAGGCTCATATAACAAGCCCTTTGCCTCTCCTGATGATCCCTAGTCTCGCATTACAAGCAGTCAACAAACCCAGGTTTGTGCAATCTCAGGCTAATTCATGGCAGCATTCGCATGAGAAAGATCAACTAAGGCATAAAAATGGTAGCTGCTCCCAAGAGGAGGAAGTGCTAAGTCAGACACAGAGGTTCATGCCTGTGATGTCAACAGTGAGGAAGTGAAGGCAGGGGGTTTGCTATGAGTTTGAGGTTAGCCTGGAGTACAGGGTGAGACCATGCCTCAAAAACTGGGAAAGAAAGAAAAGAATGAGAGAGGGAGAAAGGAGTGAGGGGGGAGATGTGAGGAGGGGAGGGGAGGGAGGAGAAGGGGAGGGGAGAGAAGGGAAGGGACAGGAAAGAGAGAAATGCTTAGAAATGTGTCTATATAGGAATGGCACCATGAAAAAAATCTTCAAAAAACCTTTCCTTCATGAAATCAAGAACAACATTAGTAAGATTATCAGAATCAAATGCTTCAGAACTCTAGAAAAAAACTTCAGAAATTAAGTTTTCAGCAATTTAGGTTATGTTTTGCCTCTGTGTGTGCATGTATATGCGTGTGTGTGTGTGTATGTTCATGTTCATTTCTGTGCAGGTATGTGTGTACATGTGAAGCCTGTGTGTGTACATGTTCATGTGTGTATATTCTTGTGTATAGTGCACATGTATGTGTAGATATGAATGTGGAATCCAGAAGTCAACAATGAGCATCTTCCTCAAGTGTTTCCTTGGTCTTTTATTTGTTTGTTTAAGATAGGGTCTCTCACTGAACCTGAAGCTTGCTGATTCAGCAAGGCTGGCTGACCATGGAGCTCCAGGGATCACCTGTCTCTGTCCCCCTCCCCTGACACTGAGAACTGGCATTGCAGGTGCATGCCATCATGTCTGGCTTTTTATGTGGATTCTGGGGAATTTGAACTCAGGCCCTCCTGCTTGCAACGAGTCACATACCCAGTCCTTATATTTATCTTTTAAAATGCTGACCTTGGGAAAGTTGGAGCAGGCTGGTGCTTTCAGGAAGCTCCACTCTTGGAGAGTTATTATGACTTAACCTATCTGCCTATCCCTGAAAGTTACCAGACTAAAAGATTTCTTCATTTGTTTATTTATGATTATGCTTGTGTGTGTCTGTGTGTGTGTGTGTGCGCGCGTGTGTGTGTGTCTGTATACAACTGCAGAGAGTCCCAAAGAGGGCATTGATCCCCTGGAGCTGGAGTTACAGATGGTTGTGAACCACCCAACATCAGTGCTGGGATGCTTATTATATGTGTGGTGTGGGAAGTCCTCCTGTATATGAGTTGCTTTTATTGGTTAATAAAAAACCTGCTTTTGGCCAATGGCTTAACAGAACATAGCCAAGCTGGAAGAGATATATAGAGAGAATAGGCAGAGTCAGGGAGAAGCCATATAGCCGCTGCCAGAGACAAACATGCCGGAACCTTGCCAGTAAGCCACAGCCACAAGGCAATGCACAGATTAATAGAAATAGGTTAATTTAAGGTAAAAGAGTTAGCCAGAAATACATCTAAGCTATTGGCCAAACAGTACTGCAAATAATACAGTTTCTGTGTGATTATTTTGAGTCAGAGTGGCTGGGAACAAATGAACAGCCTTCGCCAACATATGTGTGTACATACATATTTACGTATGTATGTGTGTATTTACTGTGAGTGAGTGTGTGTGTATGTGAGAAAGAGAGAGAGCTGCCACAATGAACATTTGGAGGTCAAAGGACAATGAGTAGGGGTCAGTTCTCTCCTTTCATCATATGGGTCCTAGGTACCAAACTCAGGTCACTGGGTTTGGTAGCAAAGGCTTTTACCTTCAGAGTCATCTCACTGGCCTGAAAATCATCTTTTCTAACAGAAGAAGCTAGGGTCATTTGATATTCAGCAACAAAAGAATGAAGCTACGTCCCTACCTTTCAATGTGTATAAAACTAATTTGAAATGGATATGAACTGTGGATTAAAACCCTTAGAAGAGAGTTAGGCATAAGTCTGGGGGACTTTTAAATAGGCAACGGTTTCTTAAAAACAACATCAAAGCAGTTAGGAGCAGGATCTGATCTTTCAGAAGACCCAAGTTCCACACCAGGAGTTCACGATCACCTGTAACTCCAGCTATTGAGGAACTGAAGCCTTCCTCCAGCCTCTGTGGACACATACAGTGCTGTGCATTCACACAGAGACACACAGAAATAAATTTTTAAAAAATAAATCTTTAATGGGTCAGTGGTGACACACATCTTTAATCCCAGCACTTGGGAGACAGAGGCAGGCGAACCTCAGTGAGTTTGAGGCCAGCCTGGTCTACAGACTTTCAGGATAGTCAAGGTTATACAGAGAAACCTTGTCTCTAAAACAAACAAACAAACAAACAAACAAATAAATCTTTAAAAAAAAGAACATCAAATACCCAAGCAATATTTAAAAAAAATAGACTTCATATATTGTTTTGTTTGGACATATTTTCTTTATTGATCTTTTTCATGTACATTTTGTTTTCTGTTTTTGTATTCTGGGGACACACTGTGTGTTTCTTGGTTTTGTTTTGTTTTTGTTGTTTTAAGAAAGAAAGAGAGAGAAGAATGTGGGGTTGGACGGGTGGGGAGGTGGGGAGGACCTGGGAGGATGGACAAATGAGATCAAAATATATTGTATGAAAAAAGTTTCCATTAAAATAAATTAATAAATGAAAATTAGACTTCAGAAAGATTTAGAGCCTGTATTGTCATCTAAAAGAAACAGAATACAATCCTGCAGAATAGGAGGAGATCTGTAAGTCATACATCTGATAGGGACAGATATTCAGAAAACCTGAATGCTTAATAACTAAAAAACGATAGGAACAGGAGTCCAACTTTAAAATGAACACAGGATTTGAATGAGCATTTCTCCAATGGTCAAGAAGCACATTTTATAAGATTCTAAGCACCGCTATTCACTAGGGAAACATAAATCAATACCTCAATAAGAAATAGCTTCACCCACTGTGGTGGCTAAAAACAAGGTAGAGAATAACAAGTGTTGCCAAGGATGTGGCAAGGGGAACACATGTACTGGTGGTTAGAATATAGAATTGTGTAGCTGCTTTGGAAGAAACTGGCAGTTGCTCAAAAAGCTAAGCACAGAACTCCTGGGTGACTAAGAAGTCTCATTTTATATACACAGCCAAGAGAATTGAAAACAAAGATGAAAATACCCAAAGCAACAAGCTCATTAGAGTCAAAGAGTGGAGTTGGTAATGAGTGAAGTGTGTTACAGCTGCATGATGGAACATTACCAGCCACAGAAAAGAATGGGTTTGTATGATGTCTTGGTTGAACTCTGAAAGCATTTTGGTACATGAAAGTCACCGGGCAGAGCACCAGGATGGAGTCTGGTGGTGGAGCTCTTGCATAGCATGTACAAGGCTTCCATGCTAGGTTCCATCCCTGGCCCTACCAAAAAAAAGCATAGACAGACAGACGGATGAACAGATAGATAGATAGATAGATAGATAGATAGATAGATAGATAGATAGAT
>LOEQ01001105.1:19179-29511 GCA_001685075.1 Bramus lutescens | reverse complement strand
AAAACTGCCTGCACACATGATAGCAAGGCAAAGCCCAGCCAAACGCCAATTTCTACTGTATTGGGTTCCCACAGACTAAGGCAAACAGTGGCTTCTATAAGGAGCTTCAAGCTCCAGCGGTTTTCCTTTTCTTATAAGCAATTGCTACTTTCATAAACGCGGGGTGGGGGTGGGAGTAAGGGGAAGATAGTGAAGACAGACAGGGACTGAGCTCATTATAGGCAAGTCCTGATATGAAGAGGTGAAGAAGAAAAAAAAAACCAGACGGTGCTATCTTCAAATATCACAGTGTTGTGACTTCTAATGGCACCCACCACAGCTTGTTTCATTACATCTGCCAAAAGGGAGGAAAAAAATTGAATTACTACGCTAATGTCTTCTCTTTTGGTGAAATCTGTGATTCAGGTACATAGATATACAATACATCATTAGTCGCTTTTAAACTTGTCTCTAATGATGAAAACACTTCTTGGGGCATCAAGGAGAGATGGAGCCCAGCCCGGCAGTGGTGGCGGAGCCTTGCAAAAACCTTAATGTGACAATACAGTTTCTTTTTCCCTCTGAGATGACAGTTAATTCTAGACCAGGAAGGCTGTCAAAAATGCTTAGTTCTGCTCCACTTGAGTTAATTACCGGCCCTGGGGCAAGCTGCCCTCCACTCCTCTGCTAATGGGGCTGGGCTCCAGGTAAAAACTCCATTTGCAAGAATGTTTTCCTTGCTCCAGATCTAATTTATTGAATATCAAATATTTATGCCAATGCAATTAAAGTGACAACATTGCTCTCCCCTTGCCCCAGCCCCCAAGCTTCAGCAAGTGCAGGCTGGCTGATGGAATGNAGGATTGGGGGGTGGGTATTTGAGTTTCTCAAACCCTCTTGGCCCTGCAAAATGACCTGAGCTCTTTCCGTCTTCCTCTGGAAGCGGGTGATTGAGCTGAGGAGCTGAGGCAAGAGGACCATCTGGGTTTCACCTCAAGCAGCACCCTCTGCCACCCGCTGCTTCCATGCACTGCTGCTGAGAGAGGCAGAGCAGTCATTGCGCCTGGCCCAGTCTGACAGTGGAGACAATGTGGGAATGTGGGGTGCACGTGGAAATGCGGCAAACAGGGACAACACAGATAAGCTGGCTTTTCTTACTGTGCTAAAACACCATGACCCAAAGCAACTGAGGAAGAAAAGAGGATTTTGTTTGGTTAGTTTTGGTTTTTGTTTTTAGCTTAAGCTTCCATATCACAGTCCATCACAGAGGGAAGACAGGGCAGGACTCAAGGCAGGAACCTAGAGGCAGGAACTGAAGCAGAAGCCACGGAGCTCTGCTGCTTATGGGCTTGCACCTCATGACTTACTCAGCCTGATTTCCAATAGCACCTAAAACTACCAACCGAGGGTGGTACTACCAAAAGGGAGCTAGGTCCCACCACCTCAATCACTAATTAAGGAAATGCCCTGCAGGCTTGCCTACAACAGGATCTTGGGGGGGGCATTTTCTCAATTGAGGGTCCCTTCTCTCAGATGACTCTAAATTGTGTCAAGTTGACAAAAACAAAACTAACAAGTAAACAAAAACTAGCCAGCACACCGAGGAAGCTCTGTGGGAGCACATATGGACTGTAGTTTGGGGGTCCCCACACTTGAAGACTAACCAAGCTTCCTTCCACACAGGTGAACCTACCTGCTGAAGGTTCTAGGTCCAGGGCCAGTGAGCCAGCTCAGCAGGTAATTATACTTGTTACCAAATCTGATGGCTTGAGTTTGACTCCCAGAGCACATGATGGAAGGAGAGAACCAGCCCCGACAAGTTATCCTCTCATGTCCACACATGCACTGTGGCACAGGCACACACATAATTCATTGATTCAAAAACAGTCTTTAAAAGAAAGGAAGTTCTGGCTCCAAAAAGGTGTATGACATTTTTTCCAAAACTCTAGGCACTCAGCAAGAGGGTCTCAGCCTACCTAGACTGGGAAGCCTCAGAGCAGGACAGATTCCAGATTTATCACCCAAAGTCTCATACGTCATAGATGCATGATTTGACATCTGCCCCAAATAGGTGACAAGTGATGATAGACCAGTATCAATTCAGTGGGTACCCTTTCCCCAGGAAGCCTGACAACATGTGAAAAAGGGAGGCCTCTCTCTCTCTCTCTCTCTCTCTCTCTCCTTTCTTTCTTCCTTTCTTCCCTTTTGTTTTTTGTTTTGTTTTTGTTTGTTCATTTGTTTTGAGACAGAGTTTGTCTGTGTAGCCCTGGCTGTCCTGGAACTCTCTCTGGAGACCAGGCTGGCCTCGAACTCACAGAGATCCACTTGCCTCTGCCTTCTGAGTGCTGGGATTAAAAGCCCCACCTCCTTCCCTGAAGTAAGGGGGCTCAGAAAGTTCAAGCTAAGCACTGACGCAGCACCATCTACAGGGGATATCCTAGGTGGCACTGTGTCCTCTGACTGGTGACCTCCCTAACTAAGCTTACCTTTCCCTTCCTAGAGTCAAACAAAGGCTTCTCCTTGAGTTTGAATTATGTCTTCTAAGGAGACACAGGCCTTCTGAGATGACCACATCAGAACTGCTGGGTGGACTTCAGAAGTGTCACTGAGCACAGTGCAGACTAGGCTGGCATGCATCATCTTTCGACTTCGGCCCTTCATACCTTGCGGCTTTCATCTCATGCTGCTACCATCCTGTGACCTTGAGGTGACCATATTGGGCAGACTAAAAGAATCAGAAATTTCAATCTAAATCCCAGCTTGGCAAAGCCTGGAGGAATTCAGTACTTATTAGAGAGTTTCCTGACTTCCCGGGCCTCAGTTTCCCCATCTGCAGCATGAGTTGCTCCAAGTAAAGGTTCTCTCTAGCATTCTATGGGCTGAAGTTTCAATCAGAAGGGACAGCAGTAGAAATGATGAGTTGAGAATGGAAAGAAAAGTCTGGAAGACAACTATCATTTATAGGTTAAAAAACTAAATGTTGCCCGGCAGTGGTGGTAGACTTCTTTAATCCCAGCACTTGGGAGGTAGAGACAGGCAGATCTCTGTGAGTTAGAGGCCAGCCTGGTCTACAGAGCAAGTTCCAGGACAGCCAGCGCTACACAGAGACCCTGTTTCAAAGAAAAAAAAATAAATAAATACTAATTGTCATCACTTTTGTGTGTCTGTCAGTGCATATCAGAGGTCAATGTTGAGTGTCTTCCTCTCTCCCTCTTATTTTTTAAAGATGTTCTTTCACAGGATGACTCACTGATTGGCTAGACTAGCTGACCTGCAAGTCCCCATCATCCTCCTCTCTCAGTCTTCTAGAGCTGTGATTACAGGTGTGCACTATCACCTATGATGTGGATCAGAACTCAGGTTTTCACCCTTGTACAGCAGCCTCTTCCCAGTCCTCCACCTTATGTTTTGATTCAGAGTCCTCCCTAACCCGGAACTCAGTGACTCAACAGGCCAGTGAGCTCCTATGATCTTCCAGGCTCCACCATCCCAGTGCTGGGGCAACTACACACCACCACACCCGCTTTTCACACAGGCCGTCGCACTTGCACATCGTCTAGCACCAGCTGAGCCATCTCCCCAGACCCCTATTAATTTATTTTTAATAGCAGAGCAACTCAAATTAAATCCTAACAAGATTTGGTTTCCTCCTCATAATCTTGACTTGGGGAGAGAAAAAGGCAGCTAACTCATGCTATTTAAATATTAAATACGTACATTATATTGAAAGCTTGATTCCATTCCAAGAAAATAATTCACAGTATCCAAAGCCAAGAAAAAGGAGACTTAGCTATCCATGTAAACAGTATCTGGTTAAGCAAGGAAAAGCACATGCTGCCTGCTTTGGCTCCCACCTTCTGCAGACACCCGGATGGATGCCTACTCCAATCTGCCTTCCCAACAGAACTTTGGTACTACTTAAGGAAGCAACACACCCATTTGAAATGCTACATTTCCCAGCTGCTCTGCCAAGAGGGCAGGTCACAAACCAAGTCTGGCAAGTGATGGGTGAGAGAAGCTGCTGGTGGTTGCTGTCAGGGAAGTGTCACTAGACACAGTGCAGTCTTGGCTGGCACAGGTCCTCTTTTGTCTTTGACTTTCCACACCTTATGACCTTCATCTCATTCTTCAAGCATCCTGTGACCTTGAGGTGACCACAAGGGACAGGCCAAAAGAATCAGAGACGTCCATCTAAATCCCAGCTTTGGCAAACTCTGGGAACCTGGCCAGGTCGTTGAAGCTCTCTGAGCTTCATTGTCCACCTTCCACGTTATGTTGTTAAAATTAGTTGAGAGGTTGGGGAGATGGTGCCCTTGGGAAAACACTTTCGGCATGGGCATGTGGACCTCACTTCAGTTCCTACGACTCATGTAAAAATGTTGAGTGTGATTAAGCACACCAGTGGTCCCAGATCTGAGGTGACAGAGACAGGAGGCTTTCTGGGATATGTCGACCAGATAGTCTAGCTCAACAGGTAAGCTTCAGGTTTAGTATAAGACTTTGTCTCAAACAAGTGGAGAGTCTCTGGGCAGTGATGTCACATGCCTTCAATCCCAACACTCAGTTGACAGAGACAGGTGGGTCTCTGTGAGTTCAAGGCCAGTCAGATATACAAACTGAGTTCTGGGACAACAACCAGAGCTGTTACACAGAGAAACTTTGTCTCAAAAAAAAAGTGTAGAATGACTGAAAAAGACACTCAACYTTGACCTCTGTGCCTTCAAGTATGCACACGTGAGCATGCACACCTATACACACTAGTGTGAGCACACAAACATGTAGACACACACAAATTAATTGAAAGATTGCATCACCTAAAGGCTAGTGTTTTATAAATTACATATCTTCCAAAACAAATTTAGGACAGTAATCAAGAAGCTGAGGTGGGAAGATTATGAGTTCAAGCTAGCCTGGCCTACACAGTGAGACCTGCCTCAAAATATCTAAACTAATAAGTAATATATTTGCAGCAATGTGGTGACACATGCCGCTAGGATTTGCTGAAGGATGTCAAGTGGTGGTGGCTCACGCCTTTAATCCCAGCACTTGGGAGGCAGAAGTAAGTGACTCTCTGTGAGTTCAAGGCCAACCTGGTCTACAGAGAGTTCAAGGACAGCCAAGGCTACACAGAGAGACTCTGTTTTGAAAAAAACAAAGAATAATAAATAAATAAATAAATTTTTAATTAGTTTGCTCTCCTTTCTTGTTTTATAAGTGTGCTGATTTGAATAATAAATGTCCCCCATAATCTTGGGCTTTTGAGCATTTAGTCTCTAATTGGTGGTGCTGTTTGAGTTTAGGCTGTCTGGCCTTGTTGGGGGAGGTGGGCTTTGAGAGTTTAAGAACCTGTGCCATTTCCAGTTTGTTCCCTCTGCCTTGTGCTTGCCATTCAAGGTGTGCGCCCCCAGCGTTTGCTCCTACAGCCACGCCTGCCTGTTGCCATGCCTCCCTGTGGTGATGGTGATGGACTCTATCCTGCTGAAACCATCATTAGCCCAAATAACCCCTTCCTTCTGGAAGCTGCCTTAGTCACGGTGCTTTATCACAGCAATGCAGAAGTAACTAAGACAGTAAGTACCACGTTTTCCTTCTACAAACTCTCAAAAGTAGGCTTGTGTGTTTCTACTGAGAAGGCTTCAGCAGGGGTGCATCTGTCCTGTTCTTTGATCACACAAGGTGGGATGTTTCGGTTTGCAGTCTCACCATATGCAAATCACAAGTTAGCTTTTGTTCTACAACCCTGATATCAAGTTTCTTCTAAGTACACTGGAAACTTCAGGTGTATGATCATTATTGTTAAACAAGCAAGCAAGCAAACGAACAAACAAAACCTCTTTTCAAAGGCATGAGGGAAGATGGAGATGGCTAAGGGGCTAGCAGCTCTTGTTGCATAAGGATGAAAGCCCAAGTTCAAATCCCTGCACTGATGTAGAAAGTCAAGCAAGGCAGTGTGCCCCTGCCATCGCAGCACAGGAGACATGGAGATTTCTAGAATTTGCAGATCAGCCAACCTCACCAGAAAAAAGGAACCAACCTCAGGTTTGGCGAGATACCCTGCCTTGGGAGAATGTGGCAGATGGTGATAGAGCAGTGTACTCAATGTCCTACATCAAACACACACAGGTACACACATGCATATACATGTACACATACATGTATATCTTCACCAACACGTAGGTAACACAAGTGTGGTTCTATTTGATTAAACATTTGCTGGATCCACATTCTTCCTAAATAATTTCCTTGCTGTTTCCTGTTTGGTTTTCCACGTCCCCTCATTCTTCACCTCCTGTAATCTGCACATTGTAATCTCTTGGTGTGTTTCAAGCATTTTCTTATCACTCTGTTTTCTGCCTTTTGTACATTTCACTATTTCTAAGCATATGTGTATGTGTGTGGAAGCCCAAGGGGGATATCCGGGATCCTCCTCAATCCTTCTTCCACCCCTGAAGAGGGGCTCTCAGCCAAACCCAGAGCTTGTCAATGTGGTTACTGTCGAAAGCCAGCTTGCTCCAAGGATGCCCTGTTCCAGCCTTCCGAAGCTGGAATCAACGCAAGCAGTCTACCACGCCAACCTGGCATTTATGTGGGCTCTCAGGATTCAAACTCCAGACCTCCCACTTGTGTAGTAATTGCTTTATCTGCTGAGCCATCTCCACAGCCCTACTGAACTTATTTTTAAATAGAAGACACATTGAAGAGAAGTAAGAAAAGATAGGGTTTCCCCCGATGACTCCAAGCAATGAAAGGTACATGGTATAACCCACTGGCTGTGGGAGCCTTGAAGGAATTCTAATTCAGACACAATAACTGCAACTACACCTCTGTCTTCTTTTTCTACTTTCTGCTGCGTACATTCATTGTGCTCGGTTCTGTCACAGGACCCTTTTCTGTAAGAACACTGTACCCTGAGCATATCATCCCCCCCACATTGTCCCTTTTGTCCCCTAGATGATTTCACTTCTACTTTAATGTCACAGACACACACACATGACTTCAGGTAGCTATGTAAAGCCTAGGAACCATATTTGAGAGAAAACATACAGTATCTGTCTTTCTGAGACTTACTTAATTTGATTAGAATGGTTATTATGAGTTTTTTGATTAACATTTTGATAATAAAAAATGAGATAATAACAAATATTTTTAAATAAAAGATCAAAGTAGTGAGGCATGGCAGAACACACATCTAATCCCAGCATTTTGAAAATGTAGGGCAGAGGATCTCTAGTTCAAGGCCAGCCTAGGTGCCATAACAAGACCCTATCTCAAAAACACCAGCTATGATAATAATAATAAGTATGCTTCAGTATTTACATTAGCCAAGAAATGTAACAAGCCTAGATGCCCATCAACAGATAAATAGATGAGAAAAAAAAGCATGGTACATACCTATGTGATAGAATTTTATTTAGCCACAGAAAAATGAAACTGTGACATTTACTGGGAAATGGATGGGTCTGGAAATTGCTGTCTTCAGTGAAGTACCCCAGGCTCGGAAAGGCAAATGTCACATGCTTCTTCCCGTATGTGGAGTCTAGACTTTAATTTTTATGGATGTGTGTATTGGGGGGGTGTAAGTTGTGAGAATAGAAAGGGGACCATGCAGGGGGAGGGATAGATCTTAAGGGGGGTGGGAGAGGAGGGAAATAGAACCCATGTGACTGCATACAAGAGGCTTGAGGAGGAAGGAATAGGGTGACCCAGACAGTGTGGGGTGGGGAGGGGGCAAAAGGGTCAACAAAGCAAAATATGTATGAAAATGCATCGTGGAACCCATTACCTTGTGTGCTAATTTTAAAAACTAACAGTAAAGGAAATCGCAGTATGTAAAAGATGGAAATATCCAGAGTAAAGTCTCTGAAAGCTAACTTACTTTGCTGAAAGCGAAGAGGAAGATCCTGGGAGCAGAGGCTGAACGGGAGCAGGAGCGGGAGCAGGAGCGAGGAGCACAGTAAAAGGGGCAGTGAGTGGGGGTGGGAGACATCTTAGCCAGTAAATGCACTGAGTTCCATCCCCAGCATGCTCTTAAGAAGCTGGGTGTGGTGCCATGTACCTGTAATCCCAGAGCCAGGGCTGGGTGAAGGGAGGAGGAGGGTCCCTGCGGCTATTTGGCCGGTTCTCAGTCCTGATTTCAGGTCTCAGTGGAATCGCCCTGCTTCAAAACAAAGGTAGGAGGCTCCAGAGGCATGAACCTGAGTTTGACCTCTGGCCTCCACACCAATTCACGCATGAAATACACACACATGCACAAATGCAGCAGAAGGATTTCTCGGCAGAGCTTCCAGAAGGAATGGCAGCCTGCTGACATTTTTATTTCTATCTTAAGTCAATAAAAGTAACATTAGGGCCTGCTGAAATGACTTGATGGGGAAAGTGTCAGAACCCTGAATTTGGATCCCCAGAACCCACGGAAAACTGGAGACAATAGCACAAATCTGTAACCCCAACGCTCTCATATAACAGGATGGAAGACGGAGACAGGGGGACACACCGAACCAGCTAGCTTGCAGTACACAGTGGCAAACAAAAGGTGAAAAGGCAAGGTCCAATATCCAAGGTTGACCTCTGACCTCAACATGTGCAATGATGAGCCATGCACAAGCCCATGCTCATACATGTGGACATGCACATACACACACACAAACACACAAGCGCACATAAAGATAAAAAAAAACTTTAAGTTCCACATTGGGGGAGCATACAACAAACATCACTGATACTAATCATTGATTAGCAACCGTAAATAGTCAGTAAAAGGTAGAATTAGTAAATTCCAGAGTTCATAAAATAACCTGCATCTTTCACTAATGGAAGCAAAAATGTTATCAATGCCAAAAGGGAAACTGTAGATGCAAGCACCCTAAGAGGACTCAGCATAACTGTGTGATTATCATTTCAAAACCTCAATGGGATGGATTGTCTTCTAGAAAGACACCACACACCAAAACTTGTCTTTTATTAAGAATTCTTTGACTATAATCTTTTCTCATTTTACACAGATATCCCTGTTCCCACCCCTCCCTCCTCCTGCTTCCTCCCCCTCCCCCATCCCACCTCCCCATCCACGCCTCTGTCTTAAGGACAAATGGTCTACCTCAATAGACAAGTCCCAGGGGAAAATGTAAAGGAGATTGCCAAAAAATGTCTTCAGTGATGGCTCCTGCCTCCTGTGATTTCTTAGATGCTTTCCCCACATCAAAATATTTCCATGTAGCAAAACCTTTCAGGGCATTAAAGAGGTGAAAAATCTTATTCGCTCATCTCACAAAGCTAAACAGACTATTGACATGACACTCTAGATAAGTCTTAAAGCCTCGTGGAATGGAAGAAGCCAATCACAGAGAACAGATGCCATTTACATAATGCTCTTGAGCGACAAAATGAATCTATGTTGATAGAAATCAGAGAAGTGGTTTCTTTTCCCAGGAATACATGCATGGTATGTGTACATGTGTGCACAAGTGTTCAAATGTGTGGGTGTGTGAGTGTCTGCTGGTCTTGATAGCTAGCTCCATTGCACCAGGATCCCCCCTTCTACATGTCCCAAGTGCAAGGATTACACCATCACACCCACCCAGCTTTACATGGTTTCTGAGGATCCAAATGCTGGTCCTCATACTCACACAAGCACTTTGTCTACTGAGTCATCTCCTCACCCCACAGAGGAATGGCTGAACGCAAGAGTCGCAAGGGAGCTTCCTGGGGCTGTAAAACTGCACCATGTCTTGGTTTTAATGGTAGATACCGTGGTGTGCATATTTGTCAAAATTCATCAAGTTGAATGCTTAAGGTTTGTGCATTTCACCAAACGCAAATTATCTCAATAATGTCCTCATATGAAAGGAAAAAACTTTGTCACTTTGAGTTAAACAAAGATGACTCATAAAAGTCAATCATCATTAATGTCTCACATGCACAAAATTCATTAAACAAAACACAGACAAATGTAACTTTGCAGCTAATTAGCAGAATGCATTTGAAACTGCAAGGCTGCTACTGTAGTAAAGTTTACTTCTGCAGGGAGGTGGCACACGCCTGTAATCACAGGCCCTGGCAGGGGAGGCAGGAGAATCAATGAAAGTTCAAGGTCAGCCTGTTCTACCTAGTGACCACCAGGCCAAGTAGAGCTACATATCAACATGCTCATCTCCAAAATAAATAATATGAAGTTGTTACTATAATAATTAGAAAAAGAAAACCATATGATTAAGTTAATTTATAAAAAATAATTTGAATAGTCAGGCAGTGGTGGCACATGCCCTTAATTGCAGCACTCAGGAGGCAGAGGCAAGTAGATCTCTGTGAGTTCAATGCCAGCCTGGTCTACAGAGTGAGTTCCAGGACAGCCAG
>LOEQ01001105.1:0-13268 GCA_001685075.1 Bramus lutescens | reverse complement strand
TCACAACCATCTGTAATGAGGTCTGGTACCCTCTTCTGGCCTGCAGGAATACACGCAGACAGAATATTGTATACCTAATAAATAAATAAACATTTTTTTAAAAAAAGGCTTAAAAAGTTTCACCTGTAGCTAAGATGGAGTTAAAAGGCATCTACAGAGCACCCTAGAGCAGCTGCAGAATGCACATCCTTTCCAGCAGCTTATGGAACATTCTCTGAAATAGATGACATTTTAGGACATCAAGTAAGTCTTCATAAATATAAAAATCATTCCTTGTATCTTATCAAATCATAATGTAATAAAGCCAGAAGTCAATAACAAGAGAAACTAAAAGAAAGTATACAAATACAGATAATGAATAGTACACCCCAGAACGATTGGTGGAACATTGAAGAAATCAGAAGAATTTAAAATTCTCCAAATTGAATGAAAATTAACAGAGAACCTTTAGGATATAACAGAGGCAATTCTAAGAGGGACATCTATATCTATGAGGACCTACATCAAATAATCAACAAGACTGTTGAGGACAACACACACTAGAGTCATCAGATACAGAAAAGCCTCCTCCCTGACTGCTGTTGCTCAAAGCACTTTGAGGGTACCGTGCAGGCTGCTGGAAGAAATTGCCAACAACTTTACTCAGATGTGAAGCTTGTGCCCAACAATACAAAATAGCCACGTAAGATGAGCACACTGGTGCAATTGTGGCAAATCTGTCATAGAGGTGATCAGCCAGCCTCACTTAGATTAAACACCTGTTCTCTAGGAAGGAATTCATTGCCTGGCCCTGTAAACATGGCCAAAAGCCCCTATCTAAGGAAGTCATAAGCAGTAGTGGGGAAGCTACTGCTATTGTTCTGCTAAACAGGCATGATATACCTATCAAAATGCTTTTAATCCATTATAGTATGCTCATCGATTAGAGCTACTATCATCTTGTCAGAAAAACTTCTCTTTCCAGCCATCAGTGGTGAATGCGAGAGACTCATAATTGGTCAGACGACTGAGAATAAGTAACTGTTGAATGTCCAGTCACAAACGGTACATCTATATTACATCCTCCAAGGCTCAGGGGATATCACAGAAAAGGGGCAGAAAGAAAGCAAGGGCCAGAGGAAAAGGGAGGGAGAGGTGTGGAATGCTGACTCTGTGCATGGCTTCGCTATGACACTCTTAAATTAAGAGAATTTGAAATGACCTGCAAAATATTTTCAGAATATTGGGTCCATCAATACCCTCTCATGAAACAAAGAAGGATTCATGGTGTCCCACCACTCCCTGAGGGTTTCTATGCCGTTACAGGTTGATGGAGATGGAAGAGACATTTTTCTCCAGTGATGTAGACACTAGTAAAATGCCCATGGCTCTGCAAACAAATTCTCACCCATGCTCCTATAAACAACCTTATGAAAACCACTGGGTCTCTCTCACTTGCTCACATGAACACAAATGCACACAAATTTCACACACACACACATACACACACAGATAAATGAGAATAGAGGGGACTAATTGCAAAGAGGAAGAGGATTAGCAGGAGTTGGAGTGGCTGACAGGGAGTGGATATGACAGAATGCATCATGTCCCTGTAAGAGAATGCCATAATGAAATCCATTATTGTATATAATTAATATATGGTAATAAAACATTTTAAAAATCATCAAGAACTCACATAAGCAACCTAATAATGCAACTCATATTTTTAGAAGAAAAAAAAACACAGTCAAACCTAAAACTATGAATGAAATGAATGAAATGGAAACTAAAAGAACAAAGAGTTATTTTTGAAAATATAAGGAAAACTGACAAATTCTAAATGAAATTAGCCAAGTAAAAGAGAGGGGGAAATCAAGCTAATAAAATTAGAAGCTAAAATGTTGGAGTACATCTGTTATACCCAGCAGTTGGAAGGTAGAGGCAGGAGTATTAGGAGTCTTTACTGAGTTTGAAGTCAGCTGACACCACATGAGAATCTTTCTTAAAGAACCAAAATGCATGAATTAATAAATACCACTAAAAGTAAAAGAGAAGATATTACAATAGATCAACAGACTTCAGAGGATCATTATAGACTACTTTGAAAGCATATTCCAATGAGTTAGAAGTCTGGAAGAAATGGATATATTTCTAGACATAACCCACCAGGATTAAACCAAAAAAGATGTAAATAACTTAAGTAAATATATATGAAGTAAGAGAATTGAAACAGCAAAAATCAACCTGCCAACAACAGCAAAAATCCCAGGGATTCACTGCTGAATTCTATCAGACATTTAGAGAATAATTAATAACAATGCTCCAAAATTATTCTACAAAATAAAAAGGGAAGATAATGCTATCAAGTCATTCTATGAAGCCACTATTGCTATTACCAAAATGAGATAAAGACACAGCAACAAAAAGACAATTACAGAACAATTTCACTGCTGGACATGGATGCAAAAATCCATGATAAAATTGTTGCAGACTCCAGTCAAAACATTGTTTTGGAGAGGGAGGGAGGGAGGGAGGGAGGGAGGNAGGGAGGGAAGGAGGGAGGGAGGAAGGGAGGGAAGAAGGCAGGAAGAAAGGAAGGCAAGAGAAATGGCCAGCAACTAAGAACATTAACTGCTCTTCCAGAGGACCCTGGTTCAGTTTCCAGCACTCTCATGGGGGTTCACAATTGCCTGCCACTCCAGTTCCAGGAAACACAATGCCCTCTTCTGGCCTTCCCCACAGGCATCAGATATATACATGGTACAAAGACATACACACAGGAAAAACACCAATACACTTAAAATTTAAAAAATCATCTGGGTGGTGGTACATGCCTTTAATTCCAGCATTTGGGAGGCAGAGGCATGTGAATCTCTGAGTTCGAGACCAGCCTGGTTAACAGAGTGAGTTACACACAGAGAAACCCTGTCTAAAAAAGTCAAAAGATAAAAAAATTAAAATTAAAATTAAACCATACATGATGATTAGATTATTCAACATGCATAAATCAATAAACATAATGCAATATACATCAGTAGACTCAGACACAGAAATCATGTGATCATGTGATCATTTCAATAGATACAAAGGGGGCAGTTGACCAAACTCAACATTCTTCCAGACTAAAAGCCCTGAAGAAGCAAGAAACAGAAGGAATACATATCAACATAGTAAAGGCTGTATGTGACAAACCTATGGCCAACATCAGACTTAAAACAAGAATTATGAAGTATTTCCCCTGAAGTCAAGAACATGACAAGGATCTCTCTACAGTTATTCAAAATGGTACTAGAAGCCTTTGACAGAACAGTAAGCTAAGAGAAAGAAATAGAAAAGAAAAGCTCTTAGATCTGATAAATGCATTCAGCAAAGTAGAAAGACACAAAGCCAACATATGAAAATCAATAACTTTTCTATATAGCAAAGTGAACATGTTAATAAAGAAATGAAGAAAACAAGCCAATTTACCACATAAAAAGGAAACATAGAAACAAACCTACCTGAGGACCTGAAAGACTGATATAGTGAAAAAGACACAACACTGAATAAAGAAATTGAAGACCTACTAGGTAGAGAGACCTTCCATTCTCATAGGTTAGCAGAATTAATGTGTGTTGAATGAGGTTTCTGGCCCACCCACTCCCAAAGAAACACACAGAGCTCTACATTAATTATAAACTGGTTGGTCTACTAGCTTAGGCTTCTTATTAACTAATCCTTACAACTTAAATTAGCCCATAATTCTTGTCTGTGTTAGCCCTGTGGCTTGGTACCTTTATCAGTGAGACATTCTCATCTTGCTTCCTTTGTATCTGGATGGTGGACTGCAGATTGACTCTTTTCTTTTCCCAGAATTCTCCTGTTCTTGTCGCCCCACCTTTACTTCCTGCTTGGTTGCCCCACCTATACTTCCTGCCTGGTTACTGGCCAATCAGTGTTTTATTAAAATAATACAAGTGACAGGATAAAAGACCACTCTCCCACAGCACTTCCCCCCCCCTTTTTTTCAAAACAAGAACTCTGAATCTAATATCCTTTGTTTAGGTTTTTGTCCAGATCATTATCCATAACATCTTGCAACTAATACTCTAAACAAAGATAAGCATTCGCAATCCATTTTTTGGGGGAATGTTGACATAGTGTTCCAGGTTACTTCCTGATGATTGGGGGCACTGATAATCTTACAGGGACCTAAAGAAAATTTTGAATTATATTCAACTCCTGACTGAAATATTCTGTGAGGTTTGATCACCTCAGCCAGCAGTCTTGAAGCTGTTCTGGATGTAGAACTCAGACATCGGAGATTTCTCGGGGGGGGGTCTTCCTTGATCAAACCTGATTTTCTTAAACCAGAATGAACCCACAGCCTCTCATTTCCTGTGGAAACAAAAGCAAAACCTCTTCTCCAAAGCAACATACATTTTGACTTAAATTTTAAAGTCAAAGCATTTTCGAACTACATATGTTCTATTAATCCAGCAGCATTTGTAACCAAATTCTTTTAGCAGCTGTTGTTCCTTAACCATCAAATAATTCAAAGATAACAAAATAACATACAGTATCCAGACTATGTATTTTCCTCTTTATGTGGCTTTATTTTAAACTATATTTCTTTTGTTTTTATTTTTAATTTTGGGTTTTTTTGAGACAGGTTTTCTCTATGTGTCTTTAGCTATCCTGGAACTCACTCTGGAGACCAGGATGTCCTTGAACTCACAGAGATCTGCCTGCCTCTGCCTCCCAAGTTTTGGGATTAAAGGTGTGTGCCACCACACCCAACTACTCTCTTTCTTTTTTATTTTAAGGACTTTATCCTTTTTCTTTTCTCTTGGTGCAGGAGGTCCTTCTGTCTATGTGTTGCTTTAATTGGTTAATGGATAAAGAAACTGGCTTGGCTTGATAGGGCAGAACTTAGGTAGGCAGCGAAAACTAAACTGAATGCTGGGAGAAAGAAGGGCGGAATCAGAGGGAAGCCATGGAGCCGCTGCTAGAGACAGATGTGCTGAAACTTTGCTGGTATGCCATGACCTCGTGGTGATACACAGATTAATGGAGATGGGTTAAATTAAGATATAAAAGCTAACCAATAAGAAGCTAGAGCTAATAAGCCAAGCAGTGATTTAAATAATATAATTTCTGTGTGATTATTTAGGGGTTGAGCAGCCAGGAACCAACAAACAGTCTTATTACAACTTTTTCTTCCAAGCCTCCATATATTTTTAAACACACTGTAGGGCTGGAGAGATGGCTCATTCATTGGTTAAGAGTATTGCCTGCTCTTCCAAAGGTCCTGAGTTCAATTCCCTGAACCACATGGTGGCTCACAACCATCTGTAAAGAGGTCTGGTGCCCTCTTCTGGCCTGCAGACATACAGACAGAATATTGTATATATAATAAATATTTTTAAAAATCCACTGTAAACTGTTTAGAGGTGTTTTTTTTCCCCCGAATCTATCTTTACTGTATATCTCTCTTTTTCTGACAACATGAGTCTAATTTGCTAAGTGATTTGGCTAGGATTAAAGCTGTGGCTTTGATGGCTGGATCCACTCCATTCCTTAGCTTTCTGAGAGTCTAGCCTCAGGGCAGAGGTACTGAATGGATCCGTGTTTACTACCACACTCTATGGCCTGCTGTTACAATGGGCGAACACCTCACTGAAGGACCTGCCCCAGGAGAGAACTGTTAGCTAACAACACACGGAAACATGATTCGCATGCTCTCCTCTGGGGAGGATTTTTCCCCTGGCCCTCTACACATTATAATGGAAAATCTATTAGAAGTGTGTTCTGGGTTGAATAGGGTCCTCAGAAAAGAGCTGTCACAGTGTTCACTATGGGAACTGAGAAGGCCATCTCTTCTGGAAACAGGGTCACTGTGACGTGTTTAGTCTGGCCGGGCTCAGAGTGGAGTTCTGTGGGCTCTCAATGCCACCGGAATGTGCCCTTTGAAGAACAGAACACAGACAGGGTGGAGCACCGTGTGACAACCTAGTCAGACTGGAGTGACTGAGACGCGCTAAGGAACAGAAGCCAGGCCAACGTTCCTCTCTGTGACTTGACTTTATACACCTGTCCTCTTCAGTCACCCAGCTGGTGGCTGTTATGGAAAAGCAGAGAAATTCTCTGTTCGGTGCGGGTGAGGGCCGCTGGGCTGCCCTGCCCTGGCCATCTTGATCTTTCACTGTCTTCTCTCTTGGCGCGTGCGTCTCTCTTCTCTCTCTCCGTTTTCCCCCTTCTCTGTCTCTTTCTCCTCTTCTCTCTCTCTCTGCCCCCCCTTCTCCCTTCCCCCTCCATAAACCCCTGAATAAATGTTCAACATCACTCTGCATGTCGTGTCTATCCATGTCTCTGTCTCCTGCCCACCACCACCGCCCGGGGCCACTGCTCTGGCATTTTTGCCTGCCTACTGCGCCAGGGATCCTGCAGCGTTTTTTAAAAGAAATCATAAAAGTGGCACTTTGAGACATCAGCCCTAGTGCACTAGCATAGGCAGAACCGCCTCATTTCCCGCTGTGCAGAGGAAATAAAGGAGGGGCTCTGGCAGGGACGAGACTCTCCCAGGCATCTCAGAAAGGTAGAAGGCAGAGCTGTGACAAAGAGATGTTACATTTGATGTAACATCCCAGAAGGAATGAAGGTATTCCAGAGATGTTGTGTCCTTCCCTTTAGCTATAAGATTATTGAGACAAACCCCAAGATATTGGGTTTCTTCCTGGGACTCTCCTTCTGGGAGGAGGAAAGGGCTGAAGCCTGGTGTCAGCCAGACAAGGAATTTTCCTCAGGAGAGATCTCACAGTTCTGACAGTTTGTCAGAACAACCACCCTATGGCTGGGACATGGGCAGGACTGTGCTTTGACCAGGACTACTCAGCCAGGCATACTTGTCTTCTATTTTAACCTGAACTTCATCTTAAGACCCCCAAAATAGACTTGGGGCCAACTGAATCTCTTTTTCTTTTCCCCAGATGGCCACATTGAATAAATCAATCTCAATCTCAATCTCTCTCCCTTCCTCCCTTTTTCTCCTCTCCTTTATCTCTTCCTCCCTCTCTCCTTTCCTTCCTCTCTCCTTTCTCTCTCTCTCTTCTCTCTCTCTCTCTCCTCTGTCTCTCCTGCTTTTCACCACTACTCATTTGCCTAATTGACCTAGTGAGGAGACACGTGACCGAGTATGATTCCTTAGGACTGCCCAGGCGCAGGCTCTGATCCTAGAAACTCCAGCAACACAGGAGACTCTGGGAGCGTGTTCACACCACAAGCCAACTCCTGCATGTGGTAGCTGTGCACCACCTGGTCTGGGGCTGCTCAGCTACATCTGAGTAGCAGGCACATGCAGGAACATGCATGCTCCAGCTTGGGAGAAGGGGGGATGGGAACCAGGAAGAGCACGTGTGATGAATGAGGACACTGGATGACACCAGACAACATGAAAGCAATGGGTACTGATTGGGCTCTGTGCTTGATTTCAGACATGCTATCTCATTTATATCCACAATAACCCCTCAGTGCAGACGTAATTAATTTCGTCTTCCAGATCAGAAGTAGAGCCTCTCCGTAGCCTACAGGACTGGCCTGAGGTGGTGACTCAGACCCAGGTCTCTGAAGCTCCTGACTCTCCAGACTCATTGTGCTCATCCTGGTCACCTGTCCCTTCCTGTGCCTCCACTGCCATCTGAATGCTATATTTACCTGCAGCCATGTCTCACCTCACCGTTCAGTATCTGTGCTTTAACGTGTCACATAGGTCTGCAATTCAGCATGTCCCAAATTGAACTCATCACCTTCTCTCAAGGACCCAGGACCCGACATTCTTCTGTCTCAAGATAGCCACCCCGGAAACAGACCCTCTTTACTTCTCCCCTCAACCACTGCCCCACATCCTCTGGTTCTAAGGGCTATCATCTCACGTCTGGTGCCTGTGGTCTGCTGGCTGCTGAATCTGCTCTCCTCCTCTGCTGCCTGTGGCTGGATTTCCCTTCATGCCATGTGGGAGAGTTCCTGAGGCACAAGGCTTACCGCATTGTCCTCCTTGTTAAGGCTCTTGGAGAATGACTGCAAATGCTTAGCGCTCTTCATTGTTGCAAACCTCTCCCTCCATCAACCCGCTGCACCTTAAAACTCCCTGTGAGGTATCGCCAAGCGCTCCTCATCTTCCAGAGAAAATCGGGCTGCTAGGACCCAGCAAGATGGCCCATCAGGTAAGGACACTGTGCAAACCTGATGACCTGACTTCGATGCCCATAACTCCATAAAGGTGAAAGGAGGGCCCTCTGTGGTGTCCTCTGACCTCAATATGCATACCTGTGCATGCACACACATCCCTACACACATACACACACACACACCAATAATGATAAATTAATAAACAGTTTAAAGAAGAAAAAAAAAAGAGGTGCTGGAAAGCTAAGAACAAGACTGAACCAGCATCTCCATGGGTCCCTTCTGTTCTATGGAAAATGCCTCAGCCCTATGCAGGCTCACTGGGTCCCATCCCATCCCATCCCATCCTGCTCTCACCCACCCCACTCTTTGCTCACAAGCTCAGCCCGTAAGTCCAGAATGAAGACTGAGGCTTTTTTTAAGACAGGTTTTCACGTACCCCAGGCTGGCCTGGAATTCATTCACTGTGTAATTGAGAATGACCTTGAACTTCTGCTTCTCCTGCCTCTGCTTCCTGAGTGCTACCATCAAGTGGTTTATGAAGGACTATGGGGATGGCTCTGGGGGTAAGAACGCTTTCTGCTCAGGCTCAAGGACCCAAGTTCGGATCCCACACATTCACATAAAAAAAAAAAGCCAGGCATAGCCAAGCAGACCTGACTCCAGCACTGGAGCTGTCAGGAAGCCACTGGTCAGCCAGTCTAGATGAAGACCAGTGAGTTCCAGGTTGGGTGAGAGACCCTGTCTACAGAAAACAAGGCAGAGAGAGCAATCGAGGAAGGTACCAGCCTCTGCCTCTGGACCCTACCTACACACGTATGTGCACACATACATATACCATACACATGGGTACACCACATGCACACAAAGTGCAGGAAACTATACACACGATGGGAAACGGGACTACACACCCCACAAAAGAAGCCACAAGACCGTGAGTGCCCCCACTCTGCAGTAGCTGTGGAGCAGCCTGGGAGGGGAATGACAGAAATCACACACGCGTTGTTCCATTGTTTGCGGAGTCCACTGCAGATCATTCTCCTGGCGTTCATCTGGCCTCACCTTGATGCACCCCTCCCCTCTGCACTCCTGAGGACCACAGGGATAGACAGGAACCCAGAGGAGCAGATCGCACCAGCTTCCCATTGCTTCTTTCTTTGGCTCTTTAAGGAGTCCGCGCCCTCTTCTCTGACCCACCGACTGCCCACTGCCAAGGCTGAAGTCTAATGAAGAATACAGAAGCTGGTGGTGTGGACCAGAGATAGAGCCTGCCTAGCATGCAGGCGGCTTTGGGTTCCATCGCCAGCAAACAGAGTCACCCAAGGCTCCATCAGTGCCCGCACAGGCAGGTGAGGCAAGGGCATGAGAGTTGCCTGCTGCCCCCACAGTGGGCCTTTAGAATGAGGAGGCTGGCGAGTGGAGAGGGTTAAGGAGCCAAGCCAGCAGCCCACACGAACACCGTCCATGCTGCATTCCTGGCTGTTTCTATCCTGTGAATTTAAATGCATTCTGTCATACTGAGTTATGTCACCTGGAGGAAATGCTCAACCCGGCAACGTTTTTAAAGATTATTTTTTAGATCACCTATCACTATCCATTTGAGGAACGATTGTTCAATCTGAAAAAATAAATTCAAAACTGTCCCCATCTAAGCAAGATGGAAAAATAACTTTCCCTATTCTTCCCCTCCCTTTCTTTTCATTTTTTTAAAAGAAAGCTTATTTCTGAAGGACAGATTTGAAAATTCATTTTCACCTTGACATTCTGGCTGGATCTGAGCATGTAAGCTGAATATTCGGCCCTTATCATTTGGACAGACAACTGAATGGACAGGCATCTGTGTGACCTCGGGCAATTCATTTAACCTCTCTGAGTCTTAATAGCAATTGTTAACCTCCAATAACAATACTGACCATGGTCATCAAATGAGCTGATGTCCAGGACAGTCCTTGAACATGAAACGGGGGCAAGGTGTCTGTTCCACTCAGCTTTCAATTCCTTAAGGGCAAGAAGCAGCTCTGGTCAGTTTTGTACATGACGGCGGTGGGCTGCATACCAGACCTAGAACACACGGAATGCTTAGTATTAATTAATGTATGTTAGGTGGATGAATATATGCATACATGCATAGATAGATAGATGGGTGAATGGACAAATGGACAGGTGGGTGAGTAGGTGAGGTGGATGGATGAACAGATGGGTGATTAGGTAAAGATGGATGGACGGACGATGGACAGATGATAGATAGATGGGTGAGTAGGTTAAGATGGATGGATGGATGGATGGATGGATGGATGGATGGATGGATGGATGGACAGACGGACAATGGACAGATGGTAAATAGATGGGTGAGGAGGTGAGGTGAATGGATGGTATCTTCGTGTGCTTTCTGTTGCTGTGATAAACACCATAACCAAAGCAACTTGGGGGGAAAGACTTTATTTTGTGTTACAGGCTACAATCTATCACCAAGGGAAACTAAGGCTGGGACCTGGGGCAAAATCTGAAGCAGGGGCCATGGCAGAGTGCTGATTACTGGCTTCCTCCATAGCTGTGCCCAGGCCCAGTAGCCTGGAGATGGTATTACCCATAGTGGGCTGGGCCCTCCTCTATCAGTAAACCATCAGAAAATGTCCCGCAAACATGCACACAGGCCAATCTGATGGAGACAACTGTTCATTTGAGATTTGAGAGTCCCTCTTTCCAGGTGTGCCAAGCTGACAATAAGGTTAGCCATCATGAATGGGACTGGTGGATAGATGGGTAGATGGATGTCTGGATATTCAGGCAGATGGTTGGTTGCATAATAAAAGATGGATGGAAGCAACCATGTACAAAAAAAATGGCCAAAAGCAAATAAATAAGGAGCCTTGATCTGCAGTGTCCTCCAGTTTCCAAAGAGTTAATATTTGCACCGAGGTTTAGTTTAAGCTTCTAACATAGTGTGGCTACATGTAGTTGGAGCACATAAACTGCTCTTAAGAGTCTAGAGACCAACATATGAACCAGGCAGGGGATGGGAGGAAGGTAGGAGAAAAAGAATCCAAAGGAGGAAAGAAGAAAGCAGAGGGAAGGAGAGCCATGAATGACAGTCTACCACAGAGGGACAATAAAAGTGCCAGAGAACACGAAGCCCACCGCGGGTATAGGGAGCTCCCAGCCTGCTGTGGACTAAACCCAGCCCAGATCCTGCCCACTGGAGCAGACTATCTCTTAAGGACCAGGCTGGGAGGGGCTCTCTAGCCCTAGACATTGACCCTCCATTGGCTTGAAGAATGAGATCCTCTTCTTCAATGCCCACTTGAAAGCACAGCGTCCCTGTCTGCTGATGCTTATGAGCCTAGACTGCTGGGCACAACCCAGGTGAACTGCACAGAACACCCTAGAACCACCCCCCCCCAGCCACCCCATAACACAGACACTCATCATGCCTGGGGCAAAGGCAAAGGGCTTGTAGCACCCTTCCACAGGGAGTGATTTCCAGAGCTGTTGCACACTTGTCCCTGCAGGTCTGGAGCTCAGAAAGGAGAGGGGTGACGGGTCTGACCCTGACTCTGTCCCAGGCAGCTTGCATACCTAGGAAACCTCCCACTTACTCTGAACTGTATGTGCTTACCTATAAAAACAAGGTGATTCACCTGTGTAGGCAGCAGGCACAGGAGGTCTTCAGAAATCCATCAGCTCAAGGCCGTGTTAGTTTCTGATGACTTCTAGAAGACCAAGTGCATCTGTTTTTGACGTTCTATGAAAGTCTAATCATTTCTTGTATTAATTTAAATCTTATAGGAATGGCTTTATTTTCAAAGGACATTTACTTTGAAAGCTGTTTTTGTTGCTGGTGTTGTTTGTTTTTGTTTTTAATGCAGCAACGTTAGCTCCTGGATCACCTCCCTATCCGATATTACCAGTGTATATGCGTTTAAACCCACTCTTGTGAGGAAGAAAAACAAAAACAAGTCATACATCTGGTTGACTGTTTCTCTGGGGCTCCAATCCCTTTCAGAAGATAAAACTAAAATTTAGAGTTTTCTCCCCAAAGAAAAGAGGAAAACACTCACTGGTTTCTGCTATAATGGGAGAGGGCAGGGGGCAGGGGGTGGGTTGTGAGTCTAACAGCCAGGACCATACCTGTCACTAAGGTTCCAGGCAATTCTTCAAGAGCCACCTTCAGAGTTCTTAGTCAATGCAGAAAATAGCCAGTAGCCACCCAGACACTCCCTGGACTGGAGCGTGAAGAATGCCCTGAACAAATAGATCTTTTGATGAAATACAAGCAATTAAGTTAAAAGTCCTATCAAAAGCAGTCTGTCACTCAGCAGCCTGACACTTAATTGAATTTCTTTTTCCATAGCACGGCTCCTTTTCCCTGAGAAACAGGTTCATTCACCCCAAGATCAAATTTCTCTACCCCAGAAACCAATGATAGTCAATCAACTAATTGGCACGGGGAAGTTCCCATTTTTTTAAGTTCCCCAGTAAGGTTAAGAATTAAATTTTATGATGCTTGTTGCCTGATACACATCAGTCTGTACTTAAACCCCTCTTCCTCAGGGTACATGGGAGCCAATGGGAGCCAGTGGTAGGAGATGGGGAATCCATTCGACCTAGATTCAAGGCAAGTTCCAACTTAATCCTGAGTTTGCTGTGTCAGGTTGGGAGCATTTTAATGCTCTCTGTTTTTTGTTTGTTTGTTTGTTCCAGCTATAATGGAAGGGGAAGACTTCAAAGGCTGCTTCTAGCTTAAAGTCTTATGTTTTATGATCCAGAGGCCAGGGCAACAGCATAGTCCCTGTGACTCCCAATCCAGCCAGCACATGCCTGATTTCCCGTGCTGAAGATGCAGCTGCAGGCTCACACCCCACATTCCCTGAGCACATCCCATGCACATATTCTCAGGAGCGCTTCTTGTAGCTCACAGCTGCAAGCCCCCTCATGCTCATTTGGCCCTACATGTGCGTGCATACTCTGTACTGTACCCAGGTACACATTGACACACACCCTCACGTACACAAGAAATATACATGCACGCATGTGCACACTGTTACACATGCCCCTCATAGAAAGTCCTTCACATATACATCCTCCTTACACACACATACACACACACACACACACACACACACACA
>LOEQ01001104.1:352448-366831 GCA_001685075.1 Bramus lutescens | reverse complement strand
TTTGCCTTAACACCCACCTTGGGGGGCTTCTATGGCAGGGCAATCAGGACCTCCTCTCTGGAATCTTCCTGGCAATTTCTCAAAACCAGAGCTTTTGAGTTTTCAAATAAAGAGCCATTTTCCAACAGCATTAGTGCGCTGGTCTGTGCAGTCCTGGAAAGGAAGGAGCAGGGCAGGCTTGACTGCCCAGTGCCTCAAGCTGTGAAACAGCCCTCCTGGGAACACTATGCACCCCAATCGCAGCAGCCAATTACTCAGAGCCCATTTAGTAAATGAGATCTTTCAGTATGCTAATTGGGGCCTCTGCATACAAAGTTGCAGGGAGAAGCTAACTCCCTATGGCTAGTTCTCACTTTCTGGTACATCCTAGGAACAGACATGATGGAGAGGCAGGACACATGGTGATGCAGACCACAGGCTCTAGGCCTGGGATGCCTCACTCAAATGCCAAAACTGGTATTTGCAAGCTGTGAGAATCCAACAAGTTATTCTGGTCTCAGTTTCCTCACCTGAGAAATGGACATAACTACCTATTCATGAGGTACTTCTACCAAAGAGTGGGATTATTTACTGCTTGCCTTGCTGGTGGGCAACCAACAATATTAAATGGGGGAATCCTACTGTGCTTGCCTGTAAAGTGTCTTTCATAGGCTCGTGTGTTTGACCACTTAATCCCCAGCTAGTAGGACTATTTTTGCATGTGCAGAACTTTGGGAAGTGAAGCCTATCTTTGGGAAGTAGGTCACGGAGATGAGGACTTGAGTTTTATAGTTCAGCAACACTTCCTGTTCATTTCCAGGTTCTCATCTACAGAGGCAGTATTACTAGCCACCTCCTCCTATTGCCACCATGCTTTCTGGCGTGATAGAGTGTGTTCTCTAGAAATATAAGCCAAAATAAGCCCTTCCTCATTTAGGTTGCTTCTCATCAGGGCCTTAGTAACAGCAATGAGAAATTATTAATATGAAAGTATTTTGTTAATGTTGGCAAATGAAGAATAAACTTGCTTACATTAATTACTTAGGTCTAAATAGATATATTCAGTCAGGCTCAGGGCATCTATGATATGCCTACTAGATCCCTCAATAGACATTAAATTTTACTTTATTGTTAGTTTGTATTATATAGCTAAGCAACTTCTTACCTAAGTATTTGACCAATATTAGATATAATTATCTCATCAGTTTACTTAGTTTTGTTGAATTCCATGTTCCTGCTGACTCTCCCACCCCAGTACTCTAAATACTCAGTGAATATTGGTTGATAAGTACGCATGAGAGTAAACTGTGATCATTCTTAATGAAAATCTGTAATGCTGCACATTGAGTCAACGCTGATACTCTCAGATACCATAGCCTTAAAACTTCAGGAAGTGGGAAGTCCAAGAGGCAGGGGCCAGCACGCAGGGTCTGACGACGGTCTCCTTGCTACAACCTCGCTCAGTAGAACAGGCAAAATAGAAGCATCTCAAAGTCACTACAGACTTTCGGTGAAGTCCTAATCCTACTCATGAGTGTTTTCATGTGTGGAGCACCCACTCCTTAATAGCACCACACTTAGCCTCAGGTTTTGGAATATGAATTTGGGGTAGGGGAGGCAGAAGACATATACATTCAAACCATAAAAATCTCACAAAAGAAAATAGCAATGAAATAAGCCACACAAGAATTTTAGAGATCAGGAAACACACATGGTCAATTAATCCATTCCATAAGCATTTCTTAATAATATTAAGATATATTAATATGAAAGTCTTCAGGGTTCTGACTCCTAGAAATTAGGCAACAAAGAGCTTAAGAAGCATAATTTAGCCCAAAAAATGAGCTTAAATTTAGCCTGAGTTCATTATGTTTCACTAATTGTGGGAAAACCTGAGCAAATAACTTCATTATCTATAAAAATGTGAGCTTTTTAACATACCTGAGCACTGTATATTTACCATTACTGAAATGTTAACTCTGTAAGCTTTATAGGTTGAATGTTTAATAATAAATCATTGACTAAAAATTATAGTTGTCAAAGTTAATACTGAAAATAATAAATTTATAATGCCAACCTTGAACTGGGCATAATGTCTGTAATACCAGCGCTCAAGAGGCAGGCATATTTCTTTGAGTTTGAGACTAGTAGCAAATTTCAGGCCAGTGGAAACTACATTAAACCATGCTTTAAAATAGACCAACAAACAACAAAAAACTTCCAACCTAACAGCATTGCTTAATATTGCTTTTATTAATACTTCTTTGGGGAGTTATTATTCCATAATTTCCCCTTCCTTTTTCCCTTCCAACCCCTCCCATATACCCATTGATGCCTTATCTCTAATTCATGATCATTTTAATTAATGCTGTTACACTCATCTATGTATATACATATACATTTAAAAAACAAAAACATATTTTGTATAAAAGCAAAATGGAGACAGCATAGCCTTCTTCACCCAGTGTATGCAGTAGTTGAATGAAAAGCCAGAAGTATATATTTCCAGGTTGTCACTCCAACAGACTTACCAAAGGAGTGAAGTGACTCCTCATGCAAGGTCACTCCAGAATTTATTCTGTATTCTCTTTTTTAAAAAAAATATTTATTATGTATACAATATTCTGTCTGTGTGTATGTCAGCAGGCGAGAAGAGGGCGCCAGACCTCATTACAAATGGTTGTGAGCCACCATGTGGTTGCAGAGAATTGAACTCAGGACCTTTGGAAGAGCAGGCAATGCTCCCAAACACTGAGCCATCTCTCC
This sequence comes from Bramus lutescens, assembly GCA_001685075.1. NCBI lineage: Eukaryota > Metazoa > Chordata > Mammalia > Rodentia > Cricetidae > Bramus > Bramus lutescens. Next base: position 364,086 of record LOEQ01001104.1, on the reverse strand, counting down.
AGCCCCCTCATTCTGTATTTTCAAAGCAGAAAGAAAACCTTGAAATAGCTTCCCTGCTTTAGTTTGGCCATTTCCACGCTTCTGAAAACAGAAGCAAATGCAACATGAATGGTGAATTCCCAGCTGCAGGAAAATTTAAATCCATGTCTGAAAACTGGACAATCAAATTAGGTAAGAGCACAGTAGCCAGAAATAACCCCGTACCTAAATGCAGTTTATTCAACATTATTAACACAAATAAAATTTATGCCCATAGTCCTGTATGAGAAGCACAACTTTCTACATCAAAGAACAATATTTTATGGTATGCCAATCAAATTAAACCACCAGAAAGCATATGGAAAGAAATCAATTCTGCAACAAAACTTTGAAAAGTGTGGTATTCATCATGTTTAAGACAGGTTCATTCCAGGTCCAAATAAACTTTCTTCTTCCAAAAATAGGGCTGGTTTTATTTTGTTTTGTTATGCTTTGCTTTGCTTGGGAATTTACTTAACATAACACTCTTTCAGCCTAGCTATGAAATCTTTCTCCAACCATGCAGGCATAAACAGAACAAAACCTAACACACACACATGCACACACATGCATACACTTAACTTGTCTTACTGATTTAGATAAGCATAAAACAAAAATTTTATGCAAAGGATACTGACAATTATGGTGAGAAATGTCTTTATACAAAGCCCAGTCCCTTTGTTTCCTGTCAATAGCTTCAGAAAATAATTACACAATCACCTCAATGACCCTCCTGAACAAACAGCAATGACGTCATTTTTAGTGACTTTCACAACTCTAAACTCCTCAGAGCTCTACAGATGCAAACCACTAGCCTCTAATACAATTTTTATCTGAACAATACGCATAAAACAGCACTATCTGGATTATACTCCTAAATGAGGAGCCTCTGCAGCCACCAATAACTCACACTGGAGAGACATAGCCAAGATCAGCCTTCCAAATCATAGACTACAAGTTACAAGCAGGTAGACAATACAGCTGAGTCAAAGAGGGATGATGCATTCCTAAAGTAGATACAGAGTGGAATGGAATGGGGGAAACTCACAGTGTATACAGTTTAGAGCCAAAAGGAAATTTCATTTACCTAGTCTGGTCTTGTAACTTCCAGCACCTAAGAATGTGGGAGTAAAAATGTGGAATGCAAAAATAGACCCACTAAAAAAAAAGAAATGAATATACAGTGCCAAATGCCCAAAGGGATTCACTCCATTTGTGCAGTTCCTTTGTCAATCCTAATGAAAATGGAAATAGTAAAAACTATTGTGTCAAAGTTAAGTGAAGAGTTGGCATTTTTGATGGGAATTTAAAATTTGCATTCAGTTAAAACCAGTCAATTGAAACTTGGAAATAAGCTTCTTTGTTTTGTCTCAATTTTACCATATCCATTGATCATTCATTCATTCATTCACTCACTCACTCACTCACCAACTCAATAAATATTGCTCATGAGCCACCAAGTCCAAAGCAGAGCCTTGGCCACAGAAATATGTCAGTGAACCAAGCAGAAAGCCCCCAGAAGGGAATTGGCAACAAAAAAGTACAGATATGTTTAGAGCAGGGGTGAATATGGGAAAGTGGAAAATAAGTCAAGGGTACAAAGTGAGCAAGAAGATGGTCAGACTAGATTGAGTTAGTAAATGAAGGTGGCAGAGATAAACAACAGAGACCATATCAGGCCAAAGACTTGTAGGCAACTTCAAGGATGTATATCTTATGAATCCTACCCTGAGTGAGTCGCCTAGCCTTGAGTATGGTTGAGAAAAAAAATGGTGAGTGGGAAGATCAAGCCAGCAAAGGGTAAGGATCTCCCCTCCTTTGTGTTCTTTTTCATCCAGGCTGCTACCAAAGGATGTCACCCATGTTTGACATGGGTCTTCACACATCAACTTAGACAGTCAAGGTCATCAATCCTTTAGTTGAGGACCTTCATGCGATGATTCTAAGCTGTGGTAAGTTGACATTTAAAAGAAACCAGATATCAAAAATAAACCATCATGGTCAGGTTATAGTATGAGGTACATTAAGATCTCATCGATGAACCACAGATAAGTAAGAGGCACTAGACATTTGTTTTCTCTAACTAGAAGCTGACTGTTTATTTAAGTGTTCTTGGTTCATTTCAGGATAGAAAAGTTATAGACAGTCAGTTATTGACTGAACCCATAATCATAAAAGTAGGTGTAGTAGGAATGCCATTTTTTCATTCCCGGCTACCCAAATAATCACACAGAAACTATATTGCTTGCAATATTGTCTGACCAAATAGGTTAAGCTTATATCTGGCTAACTCTTATATCCTAAACTAGCCCATCTCCACTAATCAGTGCATCATCATGTGGCTGCGGTTTACCAGCAATGTTTTGGTGTCTCTGGCAATAGCTCCATGGCTTCTTCTTGACTCGGCCTTCTTTCTCCCAGCATTCAGTTTAGTTCTCCTTGCCTAGCTCTGCTCTACCCTATCACAGGCCTGAAACAGCTTCTTTATTAACCAATGGTATTTGCAGAATACAGAGGGAAATCCCATATCATCTCCCTTTTTCTGTCTAAATGAAAAGAAAGGTTTTAATTTTGGAAGTTGCTTACAGCACACTTCCTGCTTACTTAGGTAATATATCCTTTTGGAGGGTTTGATGGAGTTGTAGAATATATAATTGTGGTTTTCCTTAGTTATGATAAGAAATAAAGTAGATATAAATATTGTAACTGTAATTCTTACTTGGTAACTGTTTTTTATATGTAATTTTACTATGTTAAAGTTAAAACTTTTACTTAAACAGAAAATGGGAAATGGTGTGCAATGTCCTTCTGTCTACGTGTTGCTTTTATTGGTTAATGAATAAAGAAACTAGCTTGGCCTGATATAATAGAATAGAGCTAGGTGGGAAAAACTAAAATGAATGTTGGGAGGAAGAATGCAGAGTCAGGGAGAAGCCATGTAGCCCCTCCAGAGACAGAAGCCAGAACTTTACCTGGTAATTCACAGCCACGTGGCAATACACAGGTTAATGGAGATGGGTTAATTTAAGATATGTGTTAGACAAAAATATGCTTAAGCTATGGGTCAAACAGTATTGCAAATAATATGGTTTCTCTGTGATTATTTCTGAGCTGAGCAGCCAGGAACAAGCAAGTGGCCTCCTACAACAAGTTGGGATTCTCAAACCTCAGGAATTAAATAAGACACTTTCTGTCCATAACCATCAGGATGAGAATATTGGAAGGAGCTGTATTGGGTGAGCATGAAAACTGTAACTCTCTAGAGTCCCAGCCTCTAGGAAAAGAGTGGGGGCAAGAATTTTTCCCAATCATGGACTTTAGAAATTAGTTTGGCCAAACTGACACCTCTTTCTGCAGAAAATACAACCTTATTTCACGTTTGCCCTTGAATTCATTGTTAGAGTGAGGGTCTTATTTCTCACAGAAATGTTTGATAGACAGTGAAACAGAAAAATCTGGCGTTCAGGGTAGAGTTTACAATGGCATGATACAAATGTGGACTGTCAGCTACATGAAGGCCATGATGCAGTCATCTAGGAACTGATCCATAATGAAGAGCATCCATGAGCTAGGGTCCTGGTCTGTTCAGAGGTTACAGTTCAGGACAATGAAGAAAATGCCATGACGAAGCAGAGAAGAAACTACTTTGGCACACTCGGGGGAGAATGAGGTAACAAAATAAGCCTTGGAGTTCAAAGGTGTATTTCAAGTAAAGAGGGCAGGAGCAATACCTATATTCATTTGCTGTAAATAGATAAAGTACAATAAGAATTCAGGGATCAGCATCTGATGGGAAACTAGAGGTCACTGACATTTTAGCAAGAGCTATTTTACTAAAGAAGTGAAGACAAATGCTATAATAGATTAATTGAAGAGAAAACAAAAGAGGACCGTAAGTGTTTTAGGAAGTATTCTCATGCCACCACAAGTAAAACAAGATGAAAAATCCTAGATATACATTGAATTAATCTGTTCCAAAGAATCACACACACATGCACACAGGGAAGGAGAGAGAGAGAGAGAAGAGCTGAGCTTAGCAATGCAGTAGTAGAAATTCTATTGGCTATGATGGGAGATCCAAGTGTTTGGATTCCATGCTGGAATTTTGACTGTCTTGATCTTGTGTAGCTCTTGTGCAGACAACCACCACTGTGGTGAGGTGATGTATACAATCTCCACGCTGTGTCAATAAAAGTCATGACTTCACAAATCTTCTCCTCATCTACCAGCTCCTATGTTTTTTCTACACCCTCTTTCATGACAGCCTTTGAGCCACAAATGGGGGAGAGTTGACTGAGATGAATCATCTACAGCTCAATATCCACAATTGCTCATGATCAGCATGTTGATCCTCTAAAAACAAGAATCACTTGGATCAAATGGAGAATAACACAAATATCTGTTTATAAATATTTAGAAGGCAGTTTAAAAGCATGGCCATTTAGCAAAATAGCAACAGTAAATTCCCCCAACAGCCTGTTCTGTTCAATCAGAAAACAATTGGTTAGTTCCATAACCATCATGCCACTATTCCACCACTGGGCACATGCCGCCAGACAAGTCAGTAACGAACATGCAGAGTCTAGCATTAGGTGAGATCATTGATTTCTTTTCTCTTCTACCAGCCTGCATAGCACTGCTTATCACTATTTAAGCTAGTCAGCAGGCAAAGAGTTTCCTGGTCAATTGTGATAGATTTCTTTGACACATATCTGAAATGAGTGGTTACCTTCAGAACTAAGATCTTACCATCTAGTTATGATGGGCAATCAAGAGCAGTAGCAAAAAATAGTGTTTTTGGGGGTGCCCCTGGGGTTTCTCTTACCAAAAAAAAACTGGATTGAAGAATTTCATGCCTCAAAATGAGATTTTTGTGTAACATGCTATGTCTTATTGGCATAGCACTGTCCAGCCATGAAGGGTATTTCTGTTCAATCTCCTTTTCAAGCACAATATATCTTCAGTAGCTAATAGAAGCCTTCTTCATGGAACCTTAGTTTCTGGCTAACCCAACACCTATCTTCACTTCTCCCTATCTTTCTATTTCCACTTAAACTTTTAACCCAAGTAATCCTCTTCCTTTTGTGCCACCCTTATTGTTCTTTGAAATAGCAACAAGAAAGGTACATTGAGTGTGAGGCCACTTCTTGAGACATAATTCTTTGGGGAGAAGGTTGAATCCTATGAAGAAATGGAGAACCTCAGCAGGCAGTAAAAGCCAAGTTTCCTTCCCTGTAAGAAATGAGCCAAGAACTGGATCACTGTTCATGAGCCCATCTTTATTCTTAATTCTAGCCATGTTTCTTTCTATCAAAGTAAAAGCACACCCAAAGCTCTTTCATTTAGGAAGAACTGCCTGATGTACTCACTGTATCTTTTAGGGCTGGTCCCAGGTTTGTACCTTGTACACACAGCCAGCTTACCCATTTTCTAAATCCTTTTCTCTGGTTCTGAATCTACAAAGTTCAAGATTGGGAGCACAGTCACATTTGAGACTTCCTCTGGGAAATTATCTTAGTATATTAGTGGGATATCATAGACTTTCGATGCCTCTTTAAAGCATTCTGTGATTACATTATAGCAAACAAACCTGTGATGTTGTTTGACCACTTTCTAACCAAATCATGAGAGGGTGAACTTCTGGAAGATAAGACCTATGTTTGTTAGTCATTCTTTTTAAGAAATGCTGGAATGATTTAGGACTTAGAAGTGGAGAAAGAGTGTTGTGACACCCTCCCTTCTGAACATTCCATAACCTTTGTCCTCATGAACTTGTAGCAGTTGTGGTACCTGCTTAAGACCTGCACAATATTGTGCCTTACAACATTCCATCATGGGTTAACAGGGCTCATGAGGTCACTTCCTTCCTTGAGGAACTTTTGGCAGTTAAATATTGTTATTAGAGGGGAAGTCACTTTCCTCAGTGATNGTGCCTTACAACATTCCATCATGGGTTAACAGGGCTCATGAGGTCACTTCCTTCCTTGAGGAACTTTTGGCAGTTAAATATTGTTATTAGAGGGGAAGTCACTTTCCTCAGTGATGTAACCAGTGGTAAGTTACTCATGACCAACAAACAAGCCCCAAACCACTAGCATACAAACAATCATAGTTAAACTCATTGGATCATTTGAAAAACACTTGATGGAAAGAAGAAGGGGCCATAGGAAATAAGAAAGATGAATGATAGGTGAATAAGATCAAAATACATTCTATACATGGACAGAGGGAGAAAGAGGAGGAGGGAAGCAAGGGGGAAGGACAGAAGGAAGAACAAGAATTGCAGTAGTCAGAGTCACACTGGCATAGGTCTGACTCTCGAATATGTTGGCTACAAAGCCTTCAGGAAGATATTAGGCCTCTTTTTGGCTACATTTAGAATCAGAAAAGATGAAACACTTCTTGCAGTGATTCTCTTAAAGCTCGCACTAATACTATGGTAATCAACAAAAGGCATGTTGGAAAGACCAATTCATCTCTGTTATTATTTGAATCTTCAGAAATTAGTTCTGCACTTGTCACTTAGATTATAAACAGAAATTAATGTTTACAACAGTACTTCCAAACCTGTGGGTCATAACCCTTCCATTCGGATTGTATATGAGATATCCAGCATATAAGATATTTACATTATAATCCATAACAGGAGCAAAATTACAGCTAAGAAGCAGCAACAAGAATAATTTTATGGTGCAGGGGATTACCACGACATGAGGAACTGTAGCAAAGGTGTGCAGCATTAGGAAGGTTGAAAACCATTCATTACAGCATGAGAAAGAAGGAGTGGTTAAAAGTTTATTTGACAAAAATGATTGCCAACATAACAATTTTTAGAGATTTTAGTTTTATCCCATGCAGGGCTTACATGATAAAAAAAAATGGGAAGCAGGATCCTAAGATGCCAACAAGCATTGCTAATCCTAAAAGATTTCAGCAACTATTGTTAATGCTAAAAAGATACTATAGTGGTCAAAGACAGCTGCTTCTGTGCAGAAACTGCTTCATTCCAGATGATACAGTTCATAATCCATCATAATGAATACTACCACCTCTATTCACCCCCGTAGACCTCTCCACAAATAAGAGGTCATCTTATAATTTGTATAGCAGTACGCACTGCTTTCTGTCGGATGTCTGCATCATTGTCGTCTATAATGTTGGTGAGACTCAAGTGCCTCCTTCATCAGTCCCTTGCTGGGGAACTTGGTGACCATTTCTAGTCTGATGGATGAAGTAATAGTATTTTAGAATTCTCAGCATTGTAGACAAGTAAAAATCAAAGGCAGAAGCAGATGGTAGAGGTAAGAAACACCACTGATGGTGTGCAACCAACCGATACAGCCACAGATGACTATGGCAAAGATGCTGGGATGGAGCTGATGTCAATAGACAGAATGATTTAAGTAGGACCTCCCAAGAGCTACATCATGACTGAATGCTTTCCAGACAAAGTCATGGTGAGGGTGATTTCTTCACTATATAAATTAAAGTTAGTAAGAAGATATCAAGAGGCTACCTGGATCGAGTGTGGAAAAGACTCCTCATGAACTCCTATTGCAAACAGTCACACGAAAGTTTGGCAGTCAGTCAGGACTGGTAGGTTCTGAGAAATTCCGTGGAAAGCTTGTCACCCTCTAATTGCTGGTTTTGTGTGATGATACAACAACTCTAATGCTAGTTCACTGAGGAGCTCAAAAATATGGTTTTTCAGAAACACTGCTTAAGTTCTGAATGAATTCCAGACTGGGCATGGTGGCACACACCTTGAATCCCAGCACTCTAGAGGCAGAGGCAGGCGGATGTCTGTGAGCTCAAGGCTAGCATGATCTACAAAGCAAGTTCCAGGACAGCCAACATTGTTACACAGAGAAACCCTGTCTTGGAAAAAAAAAGAATTATGAATAATTCATGTGAATACTTTCCATATTAGCAGATGCCTCTATGAAATTCTCTGATTAAATGACCAGATGCATATTCTTCTGTTAAAGAATTAAATTCACAATAATTTAGCATATAACTTTTATAGACAATTTCTATACAGAGAAAGAAACAAATTATTCACTTGCTTGGGGATTTTCTTAATTTTTAAATCATTTTCAGAACCTGGTGGTATCAGTCCAAAATTCTAGCTGTAATTTCAGAATTTCAGGTCTTGCCTGCATTCTAGAGTAAGTTCAAGGCCAGCTGCAGCCACTGAATGAGGCCCTGTCCCGAGAAAAAACGTAAATAAAGGATGATAGCTATTTGCATCTCAATTGTAAACCTTTTGTCAACCATGTGTAAGGCTTTACATTCAAACCTCAGTTCTGCCAAAAAAAAAAACTTTGTAACAGATAATAACTTATTTACTTTTTTATCTCATGTACAATTAAGAAATATCCTTGTCTGGTGGAAGAGCTTTAGAATGGTGTTGACCTGTCTTTACCATTTCAACTGAATTCCAGAAACATAACACTGCTTTTCTGAGCATGTACCATCCTTAAGAGGTCGTAATTCAGACAGTGTTCTGTGGACCTGCAGTCCACTGTGCAGGCTCCAATAACACCTCCTCCCCATTCTGTTATTGCCATGTTTCCTGGACACCTCGTGCAAACTTCTCTTGAGGTTTTCCTATTTCCCATATATCTAGTTGCTACCAACAACTTCAATTTCTGTGGAGAAGTCATAATCCAGATGGAATGCAGTCCCTGGTTTGTATGAATTAGGCTTCCTCCCCTGATCTATGGACGGTGTGGATGCAGGCAACAACTGGCATGTTGCCAAATTAAAGCTACAGTGATTGGTCCAAAAATTGGCTCCTAAGTTGAGCTGCCTATTCATAGCTAAGCCAGGAATTTAGCTGGAAGTGTGGGAGGAAGTTTCCTTTTCTCTGGTCTTGAATCTGGTGGGTATAAGCCTGCTTCTGATAGTGAATACAAGGAGATGGGGTTGTGAATGGAAGATGGCTTGCAGAGGTGCAAAGGCAAGAGAAAGAGAAGAAATCATTCCCTGTGACCATTTCTACTCCACTAATATGAAGGGCTTCCCTGAACCTTTTGCTACTTGATCAAATAAACTTACACCCATTTCTGGTAAGTTCTTTGTAACTGAATGTGATGTACTTGATACACAGAGAATATCTCAGGATGTCTTGTTGGGTTAGATAATTATTCAGGGTAAGACATAGCTGACCAGATATTTTGTTTATATATGCATGCATGTATATATTATATTTTTCATGGATATTGTATAATATTGTAGTATATGTAATGTTTTGTCATAGATAGATAGATAGATAATAAATAGATAGTTGATGATAAATAGACATAAATATATACAGACAGATTGATAGAATATTAGATAAAATGTAACTTATTGTGAAAGTTGTTTAAGTGGGTTTTTCTTATTTATTTATCCATTTACCTATTTTTGTTTTTTGAACAAATGGCTCAGGTAACCCAGGTTGTCCTTGAACTCCCTGAAAAAGGTAGTCAGGAACTTCTGATCCCTCTGCCTGTGCCTCCCAAGAGCTGAGGTATGCCTGACCACACTTGGTTTTGTACAGGGCTGGGAATCAAACCTGGGCCTGGTCAAGCAGTGTAAAACCAGCTACATCCCAGTTCTCTCTCTGTGTTTGTATTCAGTTAGAACTCTTTCAACCAGCATATAGTGAAGGTGCTGTGCACTGTGTAAGAGCATCTACACTATACAAACCAAATGTATAGCTGGATGTAGAGTGAGGCACATGACTGTGTCCTGGGAGGTGAATCAGTACACTGGTAAATTCTCTCACCTGGCCCTGTGGAACATGATAAGTCTCAGACAGCAATGTTACCTGTTAGAGTTTGCAGGTTACAGACATAGAAATAGGGTTGTGAATTTGGAATAAGAATAAAAGAAATTGAAAAATCTAAAAACTTCCTTTTCTTTAGATCTTTCCTCTAATTCCAGTGGATATTTCACACTGGGTTAAACAAACCATCGATGTGCTAATTAAGCTGTGTTTTTCACTGTACAGTCTTTTTGGCTTCCCTCAAAGTGATAACAAATAGATCATCATTTTCTTCAGATCTGATATCACAAAATGTCCACAAGGAATATACAGTCATGGAGCTTCAATAGCTGGCCAAAAATAATAAATAAGTAGATAAAGCTTTAAATATCACCCACCACAAAACTTAGAATATAGTATGTGAACTTTTCAGAGGCATGACTAATGGGGTGATTTCTACTTTTCCAGCAACTGAACGCCTAGTTCATGAACGGAGTACATATAACACTTAGACAACAGTCTTAGAGAAAACTGACAGGTATATAGGGCATTTTATCTCACATTATGTGATTTGTGGAAGCAATCTCAACTGGAGGCACTTCAAAGGAAGGCATTAAACAAGTGTAAAATAACTAATCTCCAAGTATTTATTAAGTGATTGCTGTGTAGCTAGCCAAGCACAGGGTGCTATAGAGAGAAATAAGAATGTGAAATCTGAGGATTTCACTGAGAACATCCCCCTGACCATGCACCCCCTTCGTTCATCCTTCTGAACCACCAAACAGGAGGACCTTAGGTTAACCGGTTCAAAGCATGGTTGGATTTTCCTTTCTTCTCTAGGAGCTCTTCACTGCCTGTCTCATGCATTCTGAATTTCTCTGTGGTCTGCCTCATAGTCCCAACAGTGACAACAGATGCTGGTTACAGTGAGGACAACAGTGCTGATAGGAAAGAAGAAGGGGGAGATGAGAAGGGGAAGGAGTGTGAGGAAAAGAAGGGGGGAGATGAGGGTAAACAAAAGAGAGGGAATGAGGGGGAGAAGGAAGACACTAACATTCCACAAGAGGCCAGACTTAGTGGAAAGCCTGAGGTCATCAGAGATCATGGTTGGGAAAGGTGACTATATTTCTCATGGGACACAACTAGTCCTCTGTATCTCTTTGACTTCCTGTCTGATGACACAAGTTCTTCCTTCCATCAACATTGGGCGCCATTTGTAGTGAAAGGGGGAGAGCAGGCAGGCCTGCTTTTCATCACGCCCAGCTCCCGCATGGCTAGCTTATACCCCGAAATAACAACACACAAATTGTNATTAACCAATGAAAGTAACACATAGACAGATGACCCTCCTACATCACCCCCACCACTATGGACCCATCCACCCCAGGTCTTCACAAGAGCTAAACTGATGCCAGCACTGCTCTCTGAAATCCCAGGAGTAGGAAGTAAATCACCTTCATTTAGCTACAAAGTTGCCTAGCTTTGATAGGCACAAATAATGCAACCTATTATATAATTTAGCAAAAATATAGTTATATTTACTATCATTTGAAATGAAGTGTCTCCCAAAAGGTTTATGTCTTAAAAGTGTGGTCCCTATCGGGTAATATGTTGTGGGTCATATGAGCACTACCATCATCAACAGGTGAATCTACTGATTTTCAGACATCTGTGACATCATCTGTGACAGAGTACAACCTGCAACAAAGTAGAAACTGTTCGGGGGAAAAAATGGGTCACGGGTTAGCAGGTCCATGACTTTGAAGGGTATGTAGTGTTTCTTGCTTCCCTTGCCAACCCCATGTCTTTCTCTCTGCCTCTGTGCTTGTGTGTCTACATCTCTTTTTCCTCTCTCTCTCTCTCTCTCTC
>LOEQ01001104.1:323977-338808 GCA_001685075.1 Bramus lutescens | reverse complement strand
TTATTAACCAATGAAAGTAACACATAGACAGATGACCCTCCTACATCATAAAGTCACTCAAGAAAGTCACCCAGTGTCAACTTGGGACTTTCACATGCATGCAGAGATATATACATGAACACCTAACATGTACACCCATGTGTGCCCCCCACAAACATACACACACATTTACATGCCATGAATGGACATTTTAGAAATTGGTTACTTATCAGCCTTAACAAATGCGAAGTAATGGCTTGGGAAAGCTGACTCCATCAGAGACCCTTCAATAACATATTTCTCATTCAGAACAGAACCATCTCAAGTCTATCTGAAGAGCAACATTCTCAGATTGATTAATTGCAAGGTCAATGGATGAAACAAGGCACACACAAGGACACATTGGACAAAAGAACTCACACTACACAGAAAAACATTAAAGATCAGTCAAAGAGCCAGTGAAATGGGTCAGTGAGTAAAGACGCTTGATCCCAACCTGCCAATCTAAGTTTGGCACACAGTATCTACATGTGGAAGAGGAGAACCAACCTCCGTAAGTGGTTCTCTGACCTCAGGTGCTGTGGCATGTGTGCCCCCACTAGCAAAAAAAAATGAAAAACTTGTACTTTGTGTTTTAATATATTAATTAAAGCAAACATTAAATATGTAAGACTGGAGACCACTCAGGCTCAAAATGGCTTCCAGTGTTCTACTAAATTATCTAAGGGTATGTACTCCTTTAGGCTACTGTGATTGTACCAGGTCCAGTCATGGGCAGGAGGCGCTATAGGATCAGTGGGATCTTAACACACATTTTAGTAGTCTGTCAGCACCCACAGTCATGGATATGCATAGGACACTAAATTTAAACCAAAATTTAGAATCCTAATGCCGCATCTAAATTGATGTGTTCCGATGCAATGTTTATTTATTAATCATCTGAAGTGGGTTTCCATGTCAAACCCTTTATGATTGATTGGTACAGGGTTGACTTTAAAGAATTAAGTGTGCTTACTTCTAATTCCATAAAGTCTCTACTTTATAATTCATGCCTCTGTCATCAATGGGAATTAGGATGCAGGTTCAATTCCAATGCAAAAGTATTTACCTTGACAGAGTTTCACTAAATAAAGCTAACATACAATATTTCAAGCCCAAAAATTACATTAACTTTTAGCAATACCAGAAGAAAAGTGAGCTGAAGGCGAGAAGGCAAGATTTCATATGTTGTGATCGTCCAACTTTCGCAAAAGTCAAGCAAGAGCTTAGAGAAAGTGATGAAAACAGGAAGCGGCCATGAAGTAGCCTCTACTGGAACCATCCTCATGGACCTCAAGTGGATGATCACAGTTTTGTGGCAGTATGGAGAGCCTCCATTGCTCGAGAGTATTCCAATTTATGTAGAGTCTGTGATTATTTAGTAAGGATATTGGCTAAATCATCCAAATATTCACTGAAATTACAATCCAGAGGTGATCATATCCAGAGAGCAGCTGTGCCTTATATATTTCCATATTCCCACAGAAGCAAGCACGCTGTAGGTACTCAACAAATATTAAGTGATTGCACACACTAGTGGAATGACCCTTCCCTGTGTGCCAGACATTTTTGCTACAGCATCATTGATAGATGGGACTCTGACATCTGCTTCCATGCCATCCACTGACAGATATCTAATGACCTCCTATGGATGTTGCTTCCCTTATGTGCCCGCTCTGATGATGAGAGAGTTTTGTCTTTCATTACACTGAAACCTGACTTGGTGTAATGGGCTGCCAGTCCCCTCAAGTCTGTCCTTCATAAAACACAAAAATGAATCTCTTCCATCTTCTTTCTCTTCTTCTCAAGGAACTGTAACAAGCTAGGGCTTGCCAGGTTCTCTGTCACTGAGATCATATGCGACACAACACACTGGTTTTTTCCATCAGGATTTCAAATTTGAATGTTGACATAAGGGCTTAATAAGCCCGTAATTGAAGTTAAGATTCCAGATAAAAATAAAGAGTGACAATATCACATATTAATTATGGTTAATTTTAATTAACCATATATATCTTTGTCTCCATACAATACACACCCAACATGTTCCCTCCACTCTTATTGTCTTCTGTCCTTCCAAATGTCATCACTAAACTTGTCATTAGATCAAAGCAGTGCCTTACTCTGTATTCATCAATGGTGCCCACCACTTTTATCATGTCAACAAACATTCAGTAAGTTCTTGCTATAGGCCAGGAAGTAGACTATGTCCTTGAGCACCATAAACAAAGAAGGCATCCCCTTTCTCATTGGGCTTATAATCCATGAAGATATGTAAGAGAACTAGTCAACACACTAGGATATAATTTCAGATAAACAGGTGGACATTGACTGCACAAAGGCTTGTACATAAAAGTTCCATAAGACAATGAATTTAAGCTAAGATTAATTTGAGGAAAATAAACCATAGAAAAGTCAACAACAACCACATTTTAAACCTCTTAGTGAACTGTTAGACATCTACAAGTGATATCATGTACAAATTTGGAATGCCTCTCCTCCACTCTTCGCCCACATCATTAATTAAAGTGTCATATGGAGGATGCTGGAGAGATGGCTCAGAAGTTAAGAACACTGACTGCTCTTCCAGAGGTCCTGAGTTCAATTCTTAGAATCTGCATGGTGGCTCACAACCATCTGTTATGAGATCTGATGCCCTCTTCTGGCCTGCAGACAGACATGCAGACAGAACACAAAATCTTTTTTTTTTTAAAAAAAAAAGCATCACATAGAACATGATTTAAAAAAGAGAGACATTTCAGGTACCTAGAGATCCCTTACTACACTGCCTCATGCTGCATCTAAACACAAGAATTTTGTTAACATAATTTAAAGATTTCACAAACAGGTGAAAATTTGTCCCTTGCCATGGTGGTTTAAATGTGAGCGTCTCCCATTAAGCTCCAGCATTTGAATATTAGGTCAAGAGTTGGTGGAGCTCCTTGGGAAGCCTGGGAATATGTGGTCTTGATAGAGTAAGTACGTCATTAGGAAGAGGCTTTGAAAATTCAAAGGCCTGCACCATCCCCACTGTACCAACTCTGCTTCCTGTGATTCAAAGTGAATCCTCAGATTGTTGCTCCAGTTAAATGCCTGCTTGCTACCATACTTCCCCCTTGTGATGATGAGGGACTCTCATCCCTCTGGCACTGTAAGTCTAAATAAAACCTTCCTTTGGTGAGTTTCCTTGGTCATGGTGTTTTATCACAGCAATTAAAAAAATAAACTAATACAACCACTTAATTTCCATAAACAATAGAAAAGGCATTCTCTTACTTGGTGTGAGAATGCTTTTCTCCTGAGGAAAGCTGCCTTGTGAGAATAAGAATCATGGATGTGTACATTTTAATGAAGCTGGACTTGAAGCATTCGCCCCTGTGAAAAGACCACATCTCACTACTTTAGCCAGATGTACTTTAGTTTCCCAGAACAAGGGCAAATACACCTCCCTTAGAAGACTGCCCTTTCTTGGTTACATACTGTGACATTACCAGACGCAGTCAAAGGCCCATATTGTACATATCACTTTATAGAGGCTTGAGGTCGGTATTCTATAAAGGGATATGACTGATGGATGATATTTCTACATAATACCACATGGCCCTGCCAATGGTCCACTTGCTCTTGTTTTCTCCAATTGGAAGAGGCACAATTTCCCCAGACCCTGCATTAATTAGAAAAATCTGAATATAAGAGATGAGAACATTTTTTAGAGGCAGGGTCTCCTATTCAAAGCTGGCCTCCAATTCACTATATAGCCAAAACTAACCTTGAATTTCTGACCCTTCTGCCTCTACCCCCTTAGTGCTAAAAATAAAGGTCTGTGTCACTATGTCTGAATTATGTGGTACTAGGGATGGAAGTCAGAGCTCACCGCATGCTGGGAAAGCATTCTACCAACTGAGCTACATCTCCAACTACAGCAGATAGTTTGCTATAGCTTAGCTTCTAAGCTGAGGGCACACTAATTCACCTAAACTCTGTGTTCTATTCATTTTTTCACTGCATAGTCTCTTACATGCAGAAGTTCGGCTTATTGTGTCATACCAGACACAACTCTAGAAGGCATCCTTGATGGAAAATTTTTACAGATTTCCATAATCTTTATAATAATGTTATAGAAAATATTGCACTTCTTTTCTGAGGATGAGAGCTTCATTCCAGCACAGGAACATCGTGTGGTCGAGCAGTTGGGCTGACTTTAAAAGTATGCCTTTTAAACAAATGGGCAACTTAAGGATATGAAGTAGAGTCCTGTGTTAAAGTGAAGAAGTGAAAGGACCTCAAATAGCCGTCAGTAGCAAATGAATAGATAGATATGATCTGTTCACACATCCTCAAATAGCCGTCAGTAGCAAATGAATAGATATGATCTGTTCACAGATCAGAATACTAATATCCCTTCGAAAGCGTCTACTGAAGCCCTAAGTCCTAGCATGGGCAAACCTCCAAGAAGATAAGTCTGTAAATGGGAGTATATAGGGCTATCATTTATGTAAGAGTACAATGTAGAATCAACTTCCGGATAGAGGTTACACCTTGATACAGATGGAGGAAAGGAAAGAGATCTGGGGAGGTACAAAGGCCCAGGTAATAGTGCTTATTAATGATGAAATATTAGCATGAATTAAATGTGGACCACAGTTCTATAGGTACCTGTATTTTTGTATGTGTTTTTGTAAATAATTTGTTTTTTAAGTGAAAGAGAACAGAAGTTCAGCTTTATTTTCCCCAAAGGAGCCATGATATTCTTCTCCTCTGGTAATGAGCTCCCAATTACTCGGTGGTTTTCTACTTTTTTTCTTTTTTTAGCAAGACTCTTACTTTAAATGATTTTTTTCAGAATTCTGAATATATACAACCAATAAGAACTGAGGTGCCCTGGGGCCCTACTTTCTCAAACTCTCTCTATGCATCCTAACAGGGTCCCCAAAGGTATTATAGAACGCCACTCCTATGACTGACAGTTATTCTCTCTGGGCCCATATCAACACTCGTGTTATAGACCCTGTGCTCTTCTTCCTTCTTCCCTCCCTAGCCCAAGTTTGCTATCTAGTACTGCTTTCTATTGAGAGCCTAAATATACAAAAATGGCTCATCTTTAATAACTGACAAAATTAATAACTCTCAACATGTTTAAGCTGCCATTTCTGAACTGTCCTTTCTAGTGTTATCTAAATAAGAATTATTTTAATACTGCTTGTGTTAGTGAAAAAATTTAACAGAAAATATAAAATGAAGACCTTTTTAAAGAAAGTAACTTTCTCTTCCGTAAGGGGAAATATTAAATTATTGAGGGTGAATATACTTATATACCTTTATATATAATAATTCATAATTAAAAATATTAAAATCTAAAGGAGGAATATAAAATACCCTTCAATGACTATTCAACATCTGTGTTTAATATGGTAGCTCTATGACTAATATGTTAGTATTAAATAACTGGTTCAAATAGCTTCAAATTCATGAATGGTCATAAATTGTAACATTTTACATTAACAAAACTAAATTTGTTCTAGGTACATTATGCTTACCTAAGAAAATGTCACTTTTTGTTTTGTTTGTTTTGTTTTGTTTAGCATCATGGGCACAGCCTCCCCCATTCTCCTCTCCCAGTCTCTCCTCCCCCATTCTCTCCTTGATCCCCTCCCCCAACCACCTTCTCTTCCATCTACACCCAGGAAAGGGCAGCTCTCCCATGAGATTCAATACAACGTGGCATATCAAGTTGCAGCAAGACTAAGCACCTCCCCATGTGTCAAAGCTGCACAAGACAAAATATTACATTTTTTTTAATATTTTTTCAGGAGCAAGCTCCCCCCCACATTAAGGCTGAACACGGAATCCCACCATAGAGAATGGGTTCCAATAAGCTTGCTCATGTACCAGGGATAGATCCTGGTCCTACTGCCAGGTGCGTCACCACCGTCTCCCACATACGTAGGGCCTCGTGCAGTCCCAAGGAAGCTCCACAGCTGTCAGTCTAGAGTTCATGAGTTTCCAAAAGCTTGGTTCAGCTCTTGTTGTAGAGTTTTTTTTATTTTAAACAAACTTACTCCATAAAATATTGTAGCAGACCATTTAAATATAACAAAATCAAGGTTTCAAGAGAGTTCAGTTCGCCACAACGTAAATATGGTTCATCAAATACAAAACTGTCTTTTGTAGTTGAACAGATATAGGTGTGCTTTGGTTTGAAAAGCAATAATAGCTGTACCACTACAACATCAGATTAAACACATCATGAAAATAAGTCTGAAGCATCCTTCATAAGGGCAAAAGCAGATGAAACATTGATACAACCATTGACTGTTTGGATGCCCATCTTCAGAAAGTCACAGATAACCTCCAGACTGGAAAGTTTGCTTCCACATCTGACCCCAGTCAGAAGGAATTGTTAGCAATAGGACCTGTGATCAAAGGAATATGACCAGAGGACATTGCATGGACTCTGACTCTTGTCTAAGGATATCCAAAGATTAAATTCAGAGTTTCTAATAGGCAGTAAGTCAGGACAGTGGTTCTAAGAATGGATAAAAGACAAGTGTAAAATGTATCCATCCACCAAAGGCTTAGTTTATCTGAGGGCAGAGCATAAATGCAACAATATACAATAACTCTTTATTCATTAGTCAGGAAATGCCATGTACCAGCTAATCAAACACTTTTTGTTAATTGTTGCCACATGCAGAAGGATTACAAATTTTTAAAGAATGAGAATAAATTAAAATACACTTAACATTGCAACTAAATTGATTATAATTTAATCTTTCTCTAATTATTCAGAATGCATTTCAGGGTCATCAGGAGTAGCATAAATTATCAGTGCTTGATGACTATACAGGAAGTCACAGTTTTCTAGAATCCTGGTTAATAAAAGCTGGATAACAAAGAATTCATTGCAAATGTTAGTATTTGGAGGAGTTACGTGCCAAGCATTTTTCGGAGATATGAAGTATATCACCAATCCTCATCAAAAGCAAGTTTTGAGAGATGATGTACTGACATCCATAAAACCAGAGTAACTTGCCCAGCATGACAGGGTATCAAAGCTTTTGAACACCAATATGTCTTTAAAGGACAGGCTCAACTAAGAAAATCTTTGTTACAGAAAAATATTTCTGAAAGTGCCAGCCTGGCTATTCAGAATAAATACAACTATGGGGCCATTTTCCACACAGCAACCAAAAATTTAGCAAGAGAGAACATATAGTCTATAGAAGTGTGTCTGTATCTGTATATCCATGTCTGTCTGTGTAGTGTTTGTAGGAAATGCACTTGACCTGAGGAGAGGATGCTCTCCTCTGTGTGCATGTGGTATTTATAATCCAGAAGTCATCATCCAGTGCTGGGGATAATGATCTTTTACACTGTAAAGATTTGTCACACATATTAGTTTAATAAAAGGCTGATTGGCCAGTAGCTAGGCAGGAAGTCTAGTTGGGGCAACCAGACTAAGAGAATTCTGGAAAGAGGAAAGGGAAAGAGAGTCAACAGCCAGATGCAGAGAAAGATGAGACTACTGCATTGAAAAAAGGTCCCAAGTCACATGGCTAAACATAAACAATAATTATGGGTTAATTCAAGTTGTAAGAGCTAGCTAATAATAAGCCTGACTAATAGACTAAATAGTTAATAATTAATATAAGCCTTTGTGTGTTTCTTTGGGACTGAATAGCTATGGGACCGGGCAGGACAGGAACTTTCCTCCATCTTCCTTTACCTTATTTTCTGGAACAAGGTCTCTCCATCCTGGAGCTCATCAATTGGACTGACTGGCTAGCAAGAACCTCAGGGATTACCCCCTATCTTGCCACCACCTTGTGCTGGAATTATAGCAATGCAAGGTTTTCACATAGGACTTGGGATTTAAACTCACATCATTCCATGGAGCAAGCACTTTTCCCATGAAGCCACCTGTTTTGAAATTCACAATAGTTTTGAAGGTGTTTGTAGACAAACTGAGAAATGTTAATATAAAAGATCATATCCTGAACAGCTCAGGAAAAAAAATATTTTCAGAAACTAGACCAATATAGCCCCGATCCATTTAAAACTCATCTGCTAATAAATGCACACACTTAAAATAGACTCACTTACTCATCTTTATGTGGTGGTCTAATTCCCGCATTACTCTTCATTTTAAACTGTTAAACACATTTGACTGGATTATTACTTGTAGAAGAACAGGATCAGTAACAATTACTTAAGATTTGGGACTGACAAGATAGCACAATAGAGCCAATCCAATAGAGTTAACACAGGGGTGGGTGAGCCTGCCTGAAAGTTGTGAGCGTGGGAAAGCTATCCCCATTTCTCATCTGTCTTGTGGTGGCATGGCTGGGCAAAAGAAACCCCCACTGCTCATCAACACCTGGGATGGTGGGGTGCTGGCCCTGGGGTAATAAGTACAGGATAGCTGTTTCTGACCTCCACCAACTGCAACACTTGGAGAGCAGGTCCTGCACCCTACCAGGGCAGCACAACAGATCCAACCCTGTTAGTGGAGATGTGGGTGAGCCTCCCCTGAAATTGCGAGCAAGGTATAGCTGTTCTATATGAACATGGGACATCTGCTTCCAAGACATCTGTTGAGATATCTAATGATCTCTGAAAGATGATTCTTCCTTTATGTGGTCCCTCTGGTGGTTAGAGGTCTTTGTTTTCCATTAAGGTGAAACCTGACTTGGCGTAATGAGCTCCAACTCCCCTGAATTTCCCATCTGGTGGACTGACTACAGATATCCTGGTCCAGACCCATGGTTATGTTATGTGGGATGTCCTTTTGATTTTATTGGTTGGTGAATAAAGCTGTTTTGGCCAATGGCTTAGCAGAGTAAAGCCAGGCAGGAAATCCTAGATAGAAAGAGTAGGTGCCATGTAGCCGCCAAAAGAGAAAGATGGCAGGACATTACTGGTAAGCCACAGTCCTGTGGTGATATATAGATTAATAGAAATGGGTTAATTTACATGTAAATCTAGCTAGGAATATGCCTGAGTCATTGGCCAAACAGTGTTGTACTTAATTCACTTTCTGTGTGATTGCTGCAGCCTGGGTGGCCAGGAAATGAAAGTGCAGTCTCCATTTTACAGTTATGACTTGACCTGACCCAATATCTACTCCATCTATGATCTGCTGGAGCATATGAAGGGAGAGACCTGACCCACAGACCCAAAGCTACAGGATCTCCACAACAAAAGGCACTAATCGGGATGCCCAGGAAGAGTCCTAGTGGGAGCCCAGCATTGAACATGTAGTGGAGACCAGGGAACTTGAACCAGACCAATGGCTCTTTGCAATGAACCCTTGCAAGTAGAGATGTATGAACCAAGGAATATATGGCATGATTTGTCAGGTCACACTGCAGCTTCCATGAAGAGATTTATAATTCCTTCCCTTTTATTAACTTTTCTCCTTTTATTTTCTTCATTTTTTTTCTCTTGAATTTTCTTTTATTCTGGGTGGGTGAGGTACAGATTCAGAAGACAGATGCAAAGGGACAGGGAATGAATGGGATAAAGATACATGATGTGGAAAACACATAGGATAAATTTTATTAATATAAAAAGGAATAGTGGTTGAGTTTAATTCCATTTTTAAAAATAGATTCCTGTTCTCAGAAAGGTTATCTATACACGCTTTCCCTCTTACTCACTCTCATTATATATTTTGTAATTCCTGGCTTGTTCAATATTTCACCTAAACTGTTATGGCTCCGGATTCACTTTCCCTTGCCAGTCTCAGTAAAATCCTTCATGAGTCAAATGCTTTCTCTTCCTCTATGCATAATAATTTCATTTGCCTCTAAAGAGCCAATGACTATTGGAAAGGTCTTTCCTAAAAAAGAAGGAACGTGAAATTAAATTTCAAAATAGTATAAAGGAATCCCAGGATGTGATATTTCTTTAACTAATCTTAGTCCCACATGAGACCATTCGCTGGTGAGGAGACAACCCTGCTCAAAGAGATGGGTGTCCTTTTCCTACCTCTACCCATCACATTTACAGATCATCCCTGAAGGTGACTTTCTATTCCAAAAGGGACTATTTAGATCCCCAGGACCAGGCAGATAGGTTCATTGTGTTGAAGAAAATGCTTCGTAGATGATAACTTGAGGCAAAAGAAGCCTTGGCTAGAATAAACTGTGTTTGAAATTCAGAATAGAAAAGCAGATTTCTCCTATGCTAAGTTTTCACAGAATGGCAGCAGAGCAGTGGTTCTGATTGCTACAGCTTGATCCTTCCTTCTAATTCAGGATCTTGCCTGGGGAGAAAAGTTTCCTGGTCACATTAAATTTAAGGAAAGTTAATAGAACTGCACTGCCTAGCTGAATTAAATTAGGGACTAGTAGCAAAGTTTGAAAAATCATATGTAACTGTCTTAAACCTTGATAGAAAGATGGCACTGTCCTTGAGGGTGTCTGAAGGGTGATGTCATGACCGTACAGTGTCTTGGGTAGCCTTCTTGATGCAGGGTTTAGACACTGATACTCTCTGCTGGGTCCATCTGATTTTCTCTGCTGAACTCTATAGTCTGAACAGTGACTGTGTGGCTTCAACATGAGGTGAACTCCTGACTCTACGAACTTGGAGGGATAACATTATAACGAAGGAAACGTAAGGTTCATTTCAGCACCAGTGATCAAAGAAATACACACACACTGAAGGTAGAGAACAGGTTACCTGGAACCTAAGTCAGAAGCAATTGAAATCGGGCATTGAAGAGTAAGGTCTAACTTTATGTTCAAATGAGAATGGTATTAAAATCCAGAGTGGCTGAATAAAAAAAAAGAAGACTTTTTTCATCAGACCATTAATTACAATTTCTTTAACTTAATTGCATGACTTAAGAAATTACCAAGAGTACTAATAAAGATATACCTCTTAAGAAATAATATTTATAGGGTCACAGAGATCTTAATCTGATGGCATTTCCAAAATATAACTTAATTCAATTCTTCAGTTGAAATGGAGAAACTGAGGCACAGAGCAATTAAGCAGATTTATATAAAGGTAACCTGAAAGTTTGATACATAAATAAATAATCTATCCCTCTCATGAGAGCCTCTCTGGGCTTATGGCTCAGCTTGTCAGTCCAGCAACTTGGGAAGCTGAAGTACGAGGGTCACAAATTCGAGTCTGACTTGAGTTACGAACTCAGTTCAAGCAGCCTGGGCAAAGCAGCAACTCACCATCTCAAAAAGAAAACTTGGGGGAAAAAAGTTAGCTGGCTTTTGGGAACTTGTTTTCCATACTGGATTTCTTCACCCAGCCTTCATGAAGGGGGAGGAGCTTGGTCCTCCTTCAACTTGATAACCCATGCTTTGTTCACGCCCATGGGAGGCCTGGCCCTTTCTGGATGGAGATAGAGGAGTGGAAGGGGAGAGGGTTAGATGGGACTAGGACAGGAGAGGGAATGGGAGGAGCTGAAGTAGGGAAAACTACAGTCAGTATGAGAAATGAAGAAAAACCGAGATAAAACACTGGTGGAGCTCTTAGTAGGCTCTTACGTGTAAGACCCTAGTTACTTGTGTTATAAAAGTTGCAGGGAAGGGTATAATTAATGCCCACACATAAGCCCAACACTTGAAATTTATTTTATCAAATGAAAACAATTACCTCATCCTTTAAAAAAAAGTTAGAAATAACACAGTGGTGATACCAATCTAATAGTTGTCCGACATTCCCAAAAGTGATTCAGTTTCACTACTAATCTAGACCAAATCTCCTTGCTACTCAAGCATTTACTAAGCACTTACTGAATAGTTAAGTATGCAGCCCAAAATTCCAAAATGTTTGCTCTGGCCAGAATTTCACCTTCCAAAATGATAGACAAAATGGTTATGTATTCCACTTCTGTCTGTACATGCTTGTTCCTTTTAATAGCTTCCATTTTCTTCTGAAAGACAAATGCTTTACCTCCTCCATCTTAAGACTTACAGTAAGTACTGTCTTCAGGAATCAAAGTGTCTCACTTGTTCCATCTAGCGAACCGTCTTCTACAATAGGCATCTAGTTGGGACAGGGTTGCAGGGGAGCGAGAATCCCACCAGGCACCTATGTCACCAGCTTTCGATAACTCTCTGTCTAACACTGTTGGGTTTTCTCCACACAATGTCAGGTGGACTGCCTGAAATCCCAGGAAGGATATGATTAATCAGCAATGCACACAATGACAGGTCTGTGAATTTCTGAGGGAAACAACCCTGAGGTCACTGCGGAATGAGAGAGTATCATGAGCAATGCTGGAATTACAAAGAGACAAGGCCATGGAGATGAAAACCATAGAACCAATGAAAACAGCACTGGGCAATACCATGGACCATCATCAGGAACCCAGAAGTTTATTTCCGTACTGTATCAGATGCTAACTTACAGGTGCCAGTGTGTTCTGAGGAATGTCTCTCTTTAGACCCTGAAAACATTGTTAAGCTTTCTAGCAAGATAGCTACCACCTGGTCATCCATTATTCCCCACTCTCTCCAGGAGCATACAGTGGCCCAAGAGAACACTCCCTAACACAGTTACAAAGAAGCCACTGTTAACTGAACTACGGTGAAACCTTCTAACTTACTCCAAAAGCATACTTGTTGACTCCCACCTTAAAGACCAGAGGTTTGAAGTTATTTTGGAGATCTAGAAACAGAGATCATATAGACAGCTGTTGGGCTAAGAGGAATGGCTCACTGGTTAAGAGCACTTGCTGTTTCTTTAGAGGAATGGGATTCAATTCCCAGCATCCATATGGTAGCTCACCATGGTCAGTTACTTTAGTGCCAGGGCATCTGGTGTCCTCTTGTGGCCTCTGTGAGCACTGCAAACAGGTTCTGAACAGACATATATGCAGGCAAAACACTCATATATATATATAATGTATATTTATATATATAAATATACAAATTTAATTACTACTACTGTGTATATAATACACAGTAGTAGTAATTAAAATAAATATAGAGAAGTGTTAATGAAACTGTTCACTTATATTTGGGACTCTGGGAAATCTTCCTTTCCTCAGCTCCTGCTGCCTCTCATGATTCTAAAACCTTCCATGTTTACTAAAAATACTTATTAAAAATCACCATAATATCCTTTATTTCCTCCACTTTTCTGAGTTTTTTAGTGTGTTCTTCCTACTGGGAAGCTAGATTTTCATCAGAGGAACTCACTTTGCCTGCTTTGGTTGAGGTGAAAAGATGAAACTGTATGTCTCTGGGCTGTTACGTCATCAAAACAGCAGTGCGGACCTGTGAGAAACAGCGAGCCGATGTCAGTCATCGAAATTTCACTTAAAATGAAGAAGTGCTTTTATGGGAAAAGGTAATGTGAAATTTGCAATAAAATAAAGATAGGCTGGAGAGATGGTTCAGGGTTAAGAGCACTGGCAACTGTTTCAGAGGTCTTGAGTTTAATTCCCAGCAACCACAAGGTGGCTCCCAGCCATCTATATTGGGATCTGATGACCTCTTCTGACATGCAGGTGTACATGCAGATCAACATACATAAAATGAATAAATGGGGGGGGGGACAGGAAAAAATAAGGAGGAATGAAGGAAAGAAGAAAGGAATTAATGAATGAATTTTAAAATTCACTGGTTCTGAACTGGTGAAGGACTTTAATTACTATTTCAGAACAACTTAAGCTGGCTTTAAAACCTCAGTTGAAGCCAAAGTTCACGTCAGCCTTAAGTTCGGGTTCCTGCCCACACAGAGGTGCACTAGGCAGAGCACAGCACAGACTGTGGGATTCCAGCTGCTCCAGCCAAGCCTTCCATGGGCTCCTCAGCTGTTCCTTTCATGCTTAGCTTCATGACCTCTTTTCCATGAGGCAGTGTGTCAGGTCCTCTAGGTCTCAGAGGCTGGCCTGCAAATAACACACTTCCCATGGGAGTTACACTTGGGCAAGTCTGGTAAAGTATGTTATGAAATGTGAATGTATGTGTACATGTATGTGTGCTCATGTGTGTATGTGTACATGTATTTATATATGCATGTGGATATGTGTTTGTGTGTATTTGTCTGTGTAGATGTGTATATATATATGTATATATTATGTTTGTATGTACGGGACTATGTGTCTACATGTATATATGTCTGTATGTGCATCTGTATATATATGTGTATGTATGATAATGTGCATATATGTGTGTGGATATGCATTATGCATGTATGTTTCTGTATGTGTGTGGATGCTACATGTGAGTCTGAATATTACGAGATACTACTGAAGTATCATTTCGTCACAGTACAGGTTCTCTAAGATTATTTTTAAGTATGTTAGAAAATAAAATCATAGAATCTGATAGTCATAGATTATGAAAGTATGCCAGAAAAGAGTACGGACTTCTGTTTGTACTGAAAAACACTTGGACACAAATTATACATCCTGACAAAGTGATGTACAATCTTAACTACAGTGTAAAGGATGGGACTGGGGAAGTAGCTCAGTCACCAAAGTGTTTGCTGCAGAAGCATAGACACCTGAATTTGATCCCCAGAACCCACACAGAAGTCAGTTGTAATGACACACATTTGTAATCCTAGTGCTAGGGAGGCAAAGGCAACTAAATCCCTGAGGTTCATTGGCCATCCAATCAAGAGGTCCCAGTGAGAGACACTGTCTCAAAACATAAGATAGACTGTAACACGAACGGGGCCTGCTTGTTGGGGTTTCTGTCCCACCCAGTACCCCACAGCAGACAAGCCCCAAAGAAAATTGCACAGAGATCTCCATAAGTTATGAAACTGATTGGCCCATTAGCTCAGGCTACATATTAGCTCTTGTAGCTTATATTAACCCATTGTTCTTA